>SJYA01000112.1:181191-191453 GCA_006410615.1 Neotragus moschatus
AATGGTTTTTTTTTTTTTTTTTTTTTTTTTTTTGAGGAAGAATTTGGGAATATTCCTCTGTTTGGGTGGAGGCGGGGGGGAAGCTTGCCGTAATGTCACAGAAACCTTTTAAAAGTGGGTCTGTAATAGAAAATGTACTTTGCAATAGCTGGAAAAGAAAGTGTTGTGATTTGATTGAAATAAAATGTGTTTTCCTCCTCTAACCAAAAAAGTTTAGGGCTATACAGCTGACTAAGATATGGGGGAAAAGATGCACAGAATAAATGTTCCCAAAACTATGTGAAAAAAATTTCCTTCAGTGCTTGGCAAACTCCTAAGTACCAATACTAAATGAGACTTGGAGAGTACTAAAGAACATGAGCTAGTGTGAAGTTTGAGAGCTAAGCAGAGACTTGAAAGACTATCCCATGCCAAAAATACATTATAATTTAGGTCTAAGCCAGAAGGTTGTAATTAACACCATGGCTTTTGCACTGATATCGTCATAAAACTTAAGGGTAAACACATCATAGGAGTAAAAATTAAATACTAGGTGTGAAGGCTAGTCCCTAAAAATAGAGGCAAAAATAGACTAGCTTACCTTGATAAAACCTAAAAGTATACCTCATTAGTATTAAGGAGATCCACAGAATCTTACCTAAAATAATTTAACACTGTTTAAAGGATAATAATATAAGCAAGATTCTTTACTACGTATTAATCACAATGTTCAATATGCAATCAAAATTACTAGATGAAGGAAAGTGATTGATAATGAAGAAATAAAATAGATACTAGAAATAGAACATAAGTGATCTAGTCTTTGAAGTTAATAGGAAACAGTAACATCAAAATAATATATTCGACTACTGCCATAGGCCAGGTATGCACCCCCAAAAGCCAAATGCTGGAATCCTAACACCCAATGTGATGCTGTTAGATGTGCGAACTTTGGTGAGTGAGCAGGTTTGTGGAGCACTCATGATTGCTTTCAGTTCAGTCGCTCAGTCATGTCCGACTCTTTGATTAGTACTCTTATAAAAGAGAATCGACAGAGCTCCCTAGCCTCTTTCACTTCTAATGACGCACTGAGAAGTCTACAGTATACCACTCAGAAACGGGCTTTCACAAGAACTGGACCATTCTGGTACCCTGATGTTGGACTCCCAGTTTTCAGAAATGTGAGAAATTTCTATTCTTATAAGTCACTGAATCCATGATATATCATCAGTTCAGTTCAGTTCAGTTCAGTTACTCAGTCATGTCCAACTCTTTGCAACCAAATGAATTGCAGCACACCAGGCCTCTCTGTCCAACATCATCTCCCACAGTTCACTCAGACTCATGTCCATTGAGTACATGATGCCATCCAGCCATCTCATCCTCAGTCGTCCCCTTCTCCTCCTGCCCCCAATCCCTCTCAGCATCAGAGTCTTTTCCAATGAGTCAACTCTTCTCATGAGGTGGCCAAAGTACTGGAGTTTCAGCTTTAGCATCACTCCTTCCAAAGAAATCCCAGGGTTGACCTCCTTCAGAATGGACTGGTTGGATCTCCTTGCAGTCCAAGGGACTCTCAAGAGTCTTCTCCAACACCACAGTTCAAAAGCATCAACTCTTCGGCACTCAGCCTTCTTCACAGTCCAACTCTCACATCCATACATGACCACTGGAAAAACCATAGCCTTGACTAAACAGACCTTTGTTGGCAAAGTAATGTCTCTGCTTTTGAATATGCTATCTAGGTTGCTCATAAAAAACCTATTTAATCAGTTTCTGGACATCTTATGTTAGACTCAAATTGACACAAAATGAATTATCACAGTAAATGTTACAGGGATGTCAGATTTATCTTTATTGGGTATTCAGTACTAAAATTCAAACACATCTGAATATGGGAAGCAGAAAGGAGAAGTCTGCCTACACAGTGCTTTTTTGTACGAAGACAAACAACTTTCTGGAATGAAGCACTGGAATACAGATAACATCTCAAATGCTCCCAATACCAATGTCTCTATTTTCCTTTAACAAGAATTCATATTATGATATCAAATAGCTATTTTTTTTTACTCACATTTATTCCAGTTTCCCATGCAGTCACATTCAAACTCTTAGAGGAAAGGTGTGCTAAGGATGAATTGGTTGTATGGCTTCTTCTCTGAAATTTATTCCAAGACTTTGAGAAACAAGACAATTCACAGGATAGAGTGAATCTCTGTTTAGCAGAAAAATACTCTTTCAACATAGCTGACAGCCCAGTTTTGTCACACTGCAGGCTGCACAGTAAAAACATGGCAGTAAAGAGTCCTCACTTGTATCCTTGTGGATGAAACACAAGAGCTGCAGGAGGAAGAGCTCTGCATAAAAACCATGAGGACAGATCCAGCCCATGTGGCTCCACTGGCAATTTAGGCCTCAAGAGTGGAAACCATAAATGAAGGCTAAAACAGGAAAAGGGAAGACTGTCTAAGCCCACATGGTAGCTGTCAGAATGTGATCACGAACATTCAAGGAAATATTCAGAGCAACATAACCTGAACAAAATCTGGGTCCTGTTGGCAGGATAAGATGAATTGTGCGAACTGTGAATAACTGCTGGTGATCAGCCATTGGAAGTTCTGAAGGGATGCTGACATGGAAGAAGGGCCTAGACTCAGAAAACAAATTTAGTTCCTGCAAATCCATTTTTAGCCACATTTGGAATCATATGGGAAAATACATGTACAGTGCTATTTAAACTTAATAGCTATAAATTCTACTCTAAAAGTGAATAAGCATGAAGTTTATGAACTACAAATACACCCAATAAGGAAAACATGAAAAAAAGCCCAATGTCTATTTCTTTCAGTTATATGATTAAGGAAATATTGCAGATTAGTACCATAAAGATAATAGAGAAGTAATGAAGTTTTTACTAAGAAGTAGCATAATTTCTGAGGTTCCCTGGTGGTTCAGTGGTAAAGAATTCACCTGCCAATTCAAAAGACACAAGTTTGATCCATAGGTTGGGAAGATCCCTTGGAGAAGGAAATGGCACCTCATTCTAGTATTATTGCCTGGGAAATCCCATGGACAGAGGACCCTGGCAGACTACAGTCCATGGGGTCACAAAAGAGTTGTACATGACTTTTCAACCAAACAACAACAAAGAATAATTTCTAAAAGGAAACAAATAAACCAGTAGCCTATTTTAGCAAAGCACAGGCTAGTATTATGATACAGAGGCTCTGAAGCTAGCAATCCCAGGTCTGAATCTCAAGTGTGGTACTCACTGATGCTCAGACAAATTATAGACCTGAGTCTCTACTTATGTTCTGTAAAATGAAAACATCTTAGACTATTGAAGGAATCAAGTGAAGCCACATACATAATGTACTTAGCATAGAGCCTTGTGCATATCAAGGACTCAACAAGTATACACAATTCCATTATTATCTTCATATCTTCCTTCTTAACTAAATATGAGCAAGTTCTATGTATAGATATTTATCAGTATAATAGAGGACTACTAAGTCGTTTTAGCTGAGAAGCATTTTGGTGTTACACATTCTGATTACACCTTCACCTACCTATATTGGTCAAGAAAAATTAATACACGCATTCATACATAAATACACAATTTGAAAGCTGGCAATAAAAAGTAGGATTATTTAATACCCTGCTTTATAACTGGGCCAGCAGCCTGGATATTCTCCCACGTACAACTATTTCAGCATCTCTGTAATTTCTTAATCTAATTAATGATATTGCTAATGATGTTACTTTGTACAAAGGGTAAAGAATCAGTTAATATTTGTAAGATCTCCTGAAATGTTTTTAAAAGCCTTACAATCCTAAAGAGGAGATAACTTAATGGTTTTTATTTCTTACAATTTTTCATAGCATTTCACTTTATTCTCAACTTTTTTTCCTACAGTCAGCCTGCCAAGGAATTAGCATTCTATAATAAATGCTTTCATTCTTTGAAATGTCAGCACCTTCCTCCTAATAATTAGTCACTTTTCACAATACTGAGACAAATGGATATATACTTGAACTTTAATATGAAGGATATGATGTAATGAATGGAAATGTCCTGAAAAGGTGGCTTTTACTTTAGGTGGATAAATGCATGCATACATGCTAAGTCACTTCAGTCATGTGCAACCCTGTGTGACCCCAAGGACAGCAGCCCACCAGGCTCCTCTGTCCACAGAATTCTCTAGACAAGAGTATTGGAGTGGGTTGCCATTTCCTTCTCTAAGGTGGATAAATAGGAAAGTTAAAAAAATATGATTCCTGAAGTTAATAATTACTTTGCTTAAAAATCAGTAGTTTTGTGTTACTTCTTAAAAAAATGCATTCTATTTATTATTCTTATGCACAATTATAGTACAGTGGTTCAAAAGTTCACCAGTTATCAAGAGAATCAAATATGAGTTTTACAGGAGCAGCTTCCTTCTATCTACAGGACAGACTAAAGTATTTGTATGGGAAAGGATATTTTCTCAACCATGGCAATTTGATTAACTCATGTTACTTTTACTGAGTTTTCTATTTTGAATGGGGCTTTTATCATCAACTTCCTCCATCACTTCATCAGAGAACTCTCCTGTCTCCCACTGGGTTTTGCCATAGGTGAAAGTGGTAACTTAAATGCATTTCAATTGACTGTTAAGATATGATTTGGTAAAAATCCATTAAAATAATCTCCCGAATGTCCTGATGCATTAAACACTTACAAGTACACCTATTGCAGGCAGGGAATGTGTTTATCTTCATTTTATGAACAGTTTTCAAGGGAAAAAAGGGAGTCCAGAAATTGACAGCTGGTCCAGACACAATTTCCACACATTGTATGTATGCTTGCACAAAGCTTTTATCCTGTTTGTACAGATAATAATGTAGCTCCTTAATTAGCTCTGGAAGGCATATATTGCAGGCTGAAAGTTACCTGGCAAGCATTCAAGACACAGGTTTACATTCTATTTTTCTCTACCTAGGGAATATTCTTTAAGAAATGAATTTCACATATTAGAGAAAAAAATATTTCTTTTTATAAAACATGAGCAAATTGCAAGAATGAAATCTCTTTATTGTCATTCTGTTTAATTAAAGTCTAGCTTTGGATAGCTTAAGAACGTATAACTTCCAGTAGGTGTGAAATTGCTAAGAGACAAACTAAAAAGTACCAAAATAAAATAAGATATCAAAGAATCACTAATAACCTACAGTAGCAGATGGGACCCATTAAAATTGTGTTAGGAATACCTCCCTGCACCATTATGAATATTTTTTCATAATGTGACTTCTTTCAGCAGATAGTCAACATGGGACTGAATTGTTGAAAGAATTTTGAAAGATTTCTAGTTTTGTTAGAGTTATTTACCAATTCTAACAAATACAAAATAAATATTTTGTAATCCTTTGAGTCTGTATGGTACCATTATATAGTCACATCTAAGAAAGTTATGCAAAATTTACTATTCATATTATGCAAAATACATTCAAATATACAGCATCCAATGTATTTAGTATAGTCTTAGCAGGAGCTATAGGAGTTGAAGAGATAAATAAATATGGATTCTACCACCAGTGAACTTATAGCTTATTTGAATAATTACCGTTATATGATATAACTACAATTTAAAGTAGAAATTTATTTTTGAAGAGTGATTAGATGTTATTGTCTTTGTGTGACAAAGAACAAATAACTAGGTTTAACAAATATACAGTATGAGAAAGTGAATTGGGGAAAGTAATTTAGGGATTACAGAGGGGGACTGGAATTGAAAAATCAGAGAAAATTGTGAATACTCATTGAAGAATACTCATGAATACTCCACTGAGAAAAAAATACCTAAAAAGCCTAATGCTGTAATTAATCGGGACTTTTTTTGGTAGAAAATGAAAATTTCCCAAAAGATTGCAATCAACTACATAATGAACAAAACCTAAAGTTTATGAAGGTAAAAATAAAAAAGCTGAGACAAGATACACTTATTACTCACAATCCATTTTATTGCTTAGGTAATCTCAACATGTGTGAATCCCATGATTAACACCCATGTGTTAATTTTTATTGTTATTTTTATTTTAATTATTTAACAATAATTTTTATTTTTTATGAAAAATAAAATGTAAACCTGTGTCTTGAATGCTTGCCAGGTAACTTTCAGCCTGTAATATAGGATACAAGGCACAAGGTACAAAGAAGATAAAAGTTTTGTGCAAGCATACAATAAAAAAATTAACAAAAAACTGACAGAAAATTGCAAGTACAGAAGTTTTTGCAAAACCAGCATGCCATCATCTGTATTTGAAAGAAAAGTAGCCAAACAGGAGAAAAACAGCAACTCTAAGTAACTCTGATTGTAGACAATGATTCTAAAAGCTAGATACAATGCCGCGCATGCTCAGTCACTGTCATGTCGAACTCTGCAGACCCATGGACTGTGGCCTACCAGCTTCCTCTGTCCATGTAATTTTTCAGGCAAGAAAACTGGAGTAGGTTTCCAGTTCCTTCTCCAGAGGATCTTTCTGACCCAGGGGTCGAACCTGCATCTCTTCCATTGGCAGTCAGATTCTTTACCGCTGAGCCACCTGGGAAGCCTAGATACAATACTAGCAACTTCTAAAAAACAGACGAAGTGAAATAAAAGGTAATTATTTTTAGGTAGAGTATCTACTCATATTTCTGATTACAAAGTTATATCACATGTGTCTTTATAACTATGTGGATTCATATTTCAGATGTATGAATGCTCTTTGAGGAGAGAGATCATACTTTTTTTCCTTTCATAGTCTGTATGTATGACTAATTTAACAGTTTTCAGAAAGCATATTATCCATAAATACTTCATGAATTGATTTACTATGATTTTAAAAACACTGGGAATCCTACCCATCCTAGAATTTCGGGGCCTTGTTCTTTCAACTGATACCCTTATTTAGTTTTTTCTTGCTTAATGAAAGGCAACTATTATCTGAGAAGTGGAACAGAGTCAGCTTCTTTGGTCCACTAACACTTTAAAGATCGGAGTGTAGAATGGAAACTTAAACTGTAGGAGTTTTCCAGTGTAGTGATTTACAAAGTATATTTAAGGAACACAAGCCTCAGGTGATTTTCAGGAAAAAAAAAAAAAGATTCTATAATCAAAATGAGTTTGGATAATACCATGCATAATATTTTCTTACTAACGGAAAACACTATATATTACTATAGTAAAGGATTTGAGAACACTTAGCTTTTTTTTTAATCCACATTCCCTTAAATATTTGAAGATAATTTCTTTCAATGTCCCTTAGTCATATTGATTCATGAAAACTTGTTAAGGAACATATTTCCTTGTGGAATAAATAAATATAGACAGTAAAGAATGGGAAGGTTATGAGCACAGAGTTTGGTTCAGGCTGCTCAGCCATTTACAAGTTCTGTGACCCTGGATAAGTTACTTTGACATTTCTAAGCACAAGTTTCCTCACCTCACAGTATATATAATGGCTATCTCACAGGCTGTTTATAATAGCCTATTATTATATAATTAAATATAAAGCACTTGTCAATTACAGGTACAGATCAGCATTCAATAGCATCATTTGCTGTTGTTGTCCAGCTGCTTATTTGTGTCTGATTCTTTGCAACCCCACGGACTGCATCACACCAGGCTCCCCTGTCCCTCACTATCTCTCAGAGTTTGCTCAAATTCATGTTCATTGAGTCAGTGAAGCTATCTAACCATCTCATCTTCTGCTGCCCCCTTCCCCTTTTGCCTTCCAACTTTCCCAGCATCAGGGTCTTTCCCACTTCACAGATCACAGCTTTGTGCAGGCAAAAGGGCTTGTGTCACTCAATGAAGCTATGAGCCATCCCATGCAGGGCTACTCAAGACAGATGGGTCACAATGAAGAGTTTTGACAAAACATGGACCACTGAAGGAAGGAATGGCAAAACACTCCACTATTCTTGCCACGGAAACCTCATGAACAGGATGAATAGGTAATAGCATCAAAGGATTGTTTTAATAATGAGACAGCTGAGTTTGAAATCTGGGCTGGATGAAGCACAAGCTGGAATCAAGATTGCTGGGAGAAATATCAATAACCTCAGATATGCAGATGACACCACCCTTATGGCAGAAAGCAAAGAAGAACTAAAGAGCTTCTTGATGAAAGTGAAAGAAGAGAGTGAAAAAGTTGACTTAAAATTCAACATTCAGAAAACAAAGATCATGACATCTGGTCCCATCACTTCATGGCAAATAGATGGGGAAACAGGGGAAACAGTAACAGACTTTATATTTTTCAAGCTCCAAAATCACTGCAGGTGGTGACTGTAGCCATGAAATTAAAAGACGATTGCTCCTTGGAAGAAGAGTTATGACCAACCTAGACAGACTATTAAAAAGCAGAGGTATTACTTTGTCAACAAAGGTCCAAAATCAAAGCTATGGTTTTTCCAGTAGTCTCATATGGATGTGAGAGTTGGACTATAAAGAAAGCTGAGCATTGAAGAATTGATATTTTTGAACTGTGGTGTTGAAGAAGACTCTTGAGAGTCCCTTGGACTACAAGGAGATCCAACCAGCCCATCCTCAAAGAAATCAGTTGTGAATATTCAATGGAAGGACTGATGCTGGAGCTGAAACTCCAATAGTTCAGCCACCTGATGCAAAGGACTGATTCATTTAAAAAGACCCTGATGCTGGGAAAGATTGAAGGCGGGAGGAGAAGGCGGTGACAGAG
This sequence comes from Neotragus moschatus, assembly GCA_006410615.1. Lineage (NCBI taxonomy): Eukaryota > Metazoa > Chordata > Mammalia > Artiodactyla > Bovidae > Neotragus > Neotragus moschatus. The sequence goes on from SJYA01000112.1 coordinate 189,892, forward strand.
GATGAGATGGTTGAATGGCATTGCTGATTCAATGGACATGAGTTTGAGTAAACTCTGAGAGTTGGTGATGGATAGGGAAGCATGGCATGCTGCAGTCCAGGGGGTCACAAAGAGTCAGCAACAACTGAGCAACAGAACTAAACTGAACCAAGTTCGAAAAGGTGAAGCATTTGCCCTAAGTTGCTAGTGAGTGGAAGCCAATATGACATTTCATTTGGCCTTGCAGCTCCACTGCTTTGCTTGTGTTAATAACCAGTGCAATATTGTGGATTATGAAAAATATATAGTTGGTTATTCAGAAAACCAAATAAATGTATTTGATCTTCATCCAAAAATCCTAGGTCTCAATTCCCAAAACCCTTGGTATCTACTGAGTAGTAAGAGTATCTTTGGTTTCCTGTCCTTAGTTCCTGAAATCACTTCAAAGGCATGAAGGTGGAATAGGTGCCTTGTTATGCATCAGTTGAGGTCAGTCATTCAGTTGTGTCTGACTCCTTGTGACCACATGAATGGCAGCACGCCAGGCCTCCCTGTCCATCGCCAACTCCCGGAGTTCACTCAGACTCACCTCCAACGAGTCAGTGATGCCATTCAATCATCTCATCCTCTGTCGTCCCCTTCTCCTCCTGCCCCCAATCCCTCCCAGCATCAGGATCTTTTCCAATGAGTTAACTCTTCACATGAGGTAGCCAAATTATTGGACTTTCAGCCTCAGCATCAGTTCCTCCAAAGAACACCCAGGACTGATCTCCTTTAAGATGGACTGGTTGGATCTCCTTGCACTTCAAGGGACTCCCAAGAGTCTTCCCCAATACCACAGTTGAAAAGCATCAATTCTTCAGCACTCAACTTTCTTCACAGTCCAACTCTCACATCCATACATGACCACTGGAAAAACCATAGTATGACTAGATGGACCTTTGTTGGCAAAGTAATGTCTCTGCTTTTCAATATGATATCTAGGTTGGTCATAACGTTCCTTCCAAGGAGTAAGCATCTTTTAATTTCATGGCTGCAATCACCATCTACAGTGATTTTGGAGCCCCAAAAAATAAAGTCTGAGTCTGACACTGTTTCCACTGTTTCCCCATCTATTTCCCATGAAGTGATGGGACCAGATGCCATGATCTTCATTTTCTGAATGTTGGGCTTTAAGCCAACTTTTTCACTCTACTCTTTAACTTTCATCAAGAGGCTTTTTAGTCCCTCTTCACTTTCTGCCATAAGGGTGGTGTCATCTGCATATCTGAAGTTACTGATATTTCTCCTGCAATCTTGATTCCAGTTTGTGCTTCTTCCAGCCCAGGGTTTCTCATGATGTACCCTGCATATAAGTTGAATTAGCAGCGTGACAATATACAGCCTTGATGTACTCCTTTTCCTATTTGGAACCAGTCTGTTGTTCCATGTCCAGTTCTAACTGTTGCTTCATGATCTGCACATAGGTTTCTCAAGAGGCAAGTCAAGTGGTCTGGTATTCCCATCTCTTTGATAATTTTCCACAGTTTATTGTGATCCACACAGTAAGAGGCTTTGGCATAGTCAATAAAGCAGAAATAGAT
>SJYA01000112.1:191486-292420 GCA_006410615.1 Neotragus moschatus
AGTTCTGTGTATTCTTATCACCTCTTCTTAATATCTTCTGCTTCTGTCAGGTCCATACCATTTCTGCCCTTTATCGAGCCCATCTTTGCATGAAATGTTCCTTTGGTATCTCTAATTTTCTTGAAGAGATCTCTAATATTTCCCATTCTGTTCTTTTCCTCTATTTCTTTTCATTGATCACTGAGGAAGGCTTTATCTCTCTTTGCTATTCTTTAGAACTCTGCATTCAGATGTTTATATCTTTCCTTTTCTCCTTTGCTTTTCACTTCTCTTCTTTTCACAGCTATTTGTAAGGCTTCCCCAGACAGCCATTTTGCTTTTTTGCATTTCTCTTCCATGGGGATGGTCTTGATCCCTGTCTCCTGTACAATTTCAGGAACCACCATCCATAGTTCATCAGGCATTCTATCTATCAGATCTAGTCCCTTATATCTATTTCTCACTTCCACTATATAATCATAAGGGATTTGATTTAGGCCATATCTCAATGGTCTAGTGGTTTTCCCTACTTTCTTCAATTTAAGTCTGAATTTGGCAATAAGGAGTTCATGATCTGAGCCACAGTCGGCTCCTGGTCTTGTTTTTGCTGACTGTATAGAGCTTTTCCATCTTTGGCTCCAAAGAATATAAGCAATCTGATTTCAGTGTTGACCATCTGGTCATGTCCATGTGTAGAGCCTTCTCTTGTGTTGTTGGAATAGGGTGTTTGCTATGACCAGTGCATTCTCTTGGCAAAACTCTATTAGCCTTGCCCTACTTCATTCTGTATTCCAAGGCCAAATTTGCCTGTTACCCCAGGTGTTTCTTGACTTCCTTCTTTTGTTATGTTATGCATAAGAAGCCCTTTACCATTAAAACTGGTCTTATGTTAATGAGGTAACTTTTAGAGATCCCTGGAAGATGGGGGTAAGGATGAAGTGTGGAGCAGCTGGTTAGAGAAACCAACCATAAACAGAAGCTTTAACTCTCAATCCCACCCTCTGGTTTCCTAGGAGGCAAGAGGGGTTGTGTTGAGTCAATCATGTCTAAGAAATGAAGCCTCCATAAATGGCCCAAAGGAAATGGTCTGGGGAGTTTTCAATTTGGGGAACCAGAATGCTCCCAACATGCCAATCTGGGATGGCATGTTGGGAGCATTCTCACTGGACCCTAAACTCCACTGGACAGATACTCTTGTGTTCATCATGATCTCACCCTATACATGTCTTTATCTAACTGTTGACTCATACCTTTCAATATTCTGTTACAAACAAGTAATCCAGTGAGTAAACTGGTTTTCTGAGTTCTGTGAACCACTTGAACAAATTAATGAAACCCAAGAGAGGGGTCATGTGAACCTTTGTTTTATGGCCATTTGTTCAAAAGCACAGTTAACAACCTGGACTTGTGATCAGCGTCTGAAGTGAGGCAGTCTGGTGGGAGAGAGGCCTTCAATCGAGGCATCAGATGCTCTTTGGGTAGATGCTGTTAAAAGTGACTTGAATTGTGTGACATCCAGCTGCTGTCAGAGCATTGCTAGCAGGAGGGGGAGGGGGAGACAGGGGGATTGTGTTGAGAAAACTCCTCCCCCACATTGAATCGAGTGTCAAAATCAGTTTTTTAGGAGAACTCTGAAACAACAAACAATGGTATCTATCTTTTTGGCTATTGGACACAAGACTATTCAAGAAAATGGCTCATAAATTAAGAAGGTAAGCCTGAGTGAGATATCCCCTGTATAGGGCTGTGGAAAGTTGAAGGGAGCTACTAGGTGGTCAGAAATACTGAGAATATGGAATAGGTGTTGGAAGGAATTAAGAAAAATAAATAAATAAATAAATAGCTAACAAAGCTAGAAAGAGAATGAAAACAATTTTTGTATCCTTCACATTTTTCCCTAGGCTAATCCTAATTAGTTGTTTCTTTTTTTTTTTTTAATTAGCAATGTTATTCTTCACAAATAACATTCTTATTTGTGGCTCTCTCTTTTCCAAGCACCTTTCTTCCCACTACTCTATTTCCTCATTTCTCAGCTCTGCTGATTCCCAGCTACTTCAGTGTCACATGGTAGGACCTGGAATATTCACTGTGATTATACCCTACATGCCATGGGGTATCCTGATTAAACAGTATTTCTGGATGCGTGTGAGCGTTTTCTGGGTGAGATTAGCAATTGAATCAATAGACTCAGGAAAACAGATTTCCTTCCCTAGGATAGGTGGGTATTTTGAGGAATTAGATATAACCAAAGGCAGAAAAAATAGGAATTCCCCCTTTTGGTCTGACTCACTGCTAGAGCTGGAACGTCTCGTTTTTTCCTACTCTGGACTCAGGTTGAATTATACCGGAACAATACACTTTCTTGGTGGGATTTCTCATCCTCTAAAATCATGTGAACCAATTCCTCATAATAATGATGTATATACATATGTGTATATATACATAAGTATCTGAATACAGAATTCTATTGGTTGGTTTTGCATGGAAAAGTGTAATATAGTCATATCTCAGATATGCCCGTGTTCAGACCAGCTCTGGATTTACAATTACATTCAACAATCATTCTCTAATATTGAGTAAGATTTGGTCTCATTCAATTTCTGGTGCAATACCACCATACAATAGTTTTTAGGGATCAACTAAAAATGAAGGGAATTAGAGAAAAACATCTACATCTGCTTCATTGACTATGCTAAAGTCTTTGACTGTGTGAATCACAACAGTGGAAAATTCTTGAAGATATGGGAATACCAGACCACCCCATTTGCCTCCTGAGAAACCTGTATGCAGGTCAAGAAGCAACAGTTAGAACTGGACATGAAACACTAGACTGGTTCCAAATTGGGAAAGGAGGATGCCAAGGCTATACATGGTCACCCTGCTTATTTAACTTAAATGTGCAGTACATCATGCAAAATGCTAGGTTGAATGAAGTAAGCGCAAGCTGGAATCAAGAATGCTGAGAGAAATATCAATAACCTCAGATATGCAGATGATACCACTCTTATGGCAGAAAGTGAAAAGGAACTAAAGAGCTTCTTGATGAAAGTGAAAGAGGAGAGTGAAAAAGTTGGCTTAAAACTCAACAATTAAAAATGGAAATCATGGTATCCGGTCCCATCATTTCATCACAAATAGATAGGAAAACAATGGGAACAGTGACAGACTTTATTTTCTTGGGCTCCAAGACAGTGACTGAAGCCATAGAATTAAAAGATTCTTGTTCTGTGGGGGGAAAAAGCTATGACCAACCTAGACAGTGTATTAAAAAGCAGAGACATTACTTTGCTGACAAAAGTCTGTATAGTCAAAAGAGCTGGACCATAAAGAAGACTGAGAGCCAAACAACTGATGCTTTTGAATGGTGGTGTTGGAGAAGACTCTTGAGAGTCCCTTGGAAAGCAAAGAGATGAAACCAGTCAATCCTAAAGGAAATCAACCCTGAATGTTCATTGGAAGGACTGATGCTGAAGTTGAAGTTCCAATATTTTGGCCACCTGATGTGAAGAGCTGACTCATTAGAAAACACCTTGGTGTTGAAAAAGACTGACGGCAGGAGGAGAAACAGGCAACAGAATGAGATGACTGCATGGCATCATTGATCCAATGGGCATGAGTCTGAGCAAACTCGGAGATTGTAAAGGACAGGGAAGCCTGCAGTCCATGGGGTCACAAAGAGTTGTATATGGCTGAATGACTGAACAGCAACAAAAATGAAGACCCATAAAAAGGGCTTGCTAAACAAAGTATAAACACATGCATCCATTCTAGATAATATTAGAGTTTAAATGAGCTAAGATCAATAAGAAGAGTAGTATATGGAAGAAAAAACCTCTCATATGTATGATAGTTTATACATATTAATATTAAATAGATGGGCGAGGTCCCCTTGAACATCCATCAGACAGTAAGAATTGCTTGTTTATAATCTTTGATTGCAGAACTAAGAGGTTTGTGAAGAGTCATGGTTATTGTTTTTGTGTCTACTATAAACTAAATATGAATGTATTAAACATGACTATATTTAATCTTTATAGATGTTTAGCTTATATAACTTCTGGAGATAATTATTCTCAACCTCTACATTAAGTATGCAAAAGTAGCACTTTTTAAAAAAGATTTGGTTTAAATTTACTAGAGCTACTATATTTGAAAACTGTGAAAGTTTTTCTTCATGCCACAGAAAATATTTTTGTTCATTCTATAGAAATTAATTTTATAGTCTGAATCTTTAGGTATTTTAGATCTGATAAACTTTTGATAGACACATATTTTAACACATTTTTCATTTGTGAGTGTCTGCTCTAAGTATTTACTGAGGTAATGTGTGGCATTGTGTAATACAGAGGGGAAACTTTAAAAAGTTCTTTTTCTTCATATTATTCCTCAAATCCTTCTCACCCAGGAAATTACTTTCAGCAAATCTCCCCTTTCTTTATTAGAATCTCCAGCCCTGACTGACCCTCTTTCCTCAGAAATCCTTCCCTTTTTCCCTTTGATCCTTTCTTCTACTTTCTTTAGAAATAAATATACTGAAAAATTTAACGATTAATGATACCTCAGATGGTGATGGACAGGGAGGCCTGGCGTGCTGCAATTCAGATTCACAGGGTCACAAAGAATTGGACACAACTGAGTGACTGAACTTAACTCAAATAATATTTTATAATAATTGCACTATTTTTTCTTTTGTAAAAAATAAGGCACTAAAGATACAAAGCTCCCTGCCTAACTCTCTTTTCCCATCTTTTCCTTATACCCACCATCTCCTTCAGCACTAATCTTTGGCTAGAATATAGGGATTATTATCCCTATGGAACTGTATAAGCCATTATTGTCTATGTGTGCATTAATAAATAATACATAGCATTGTTTTGTGTACTTTCCAACCATAAATGGTTATGAGGTTCATCCCATTTTGAAACTTTCTCATTCCTTCAACAAGTTATTCCTCTTGAGTACTGGGTCACATTCCACTTCATAAATCAAAAACTATTCTATTCTCATTTCTGTTGATGAGCATGTAAGTCATTTCCATTTTTTCTAGAGTAGTCCCCTATATGTCTAAGCCCTCAATTGTGTGTTAATTGCTCAGTCATGTCTGACTCTTTGTGACCCTGTGGACTGTAGTCCACCAGTCTCCTCCGTCCATGGAATTCTCTAGGCAAGAAAAGAATACTATAGTGGGTTGCCATTCCTGTCTCCATGGCATCTTCCCAACCCAGGGATCAAATCCTGGTTTTGATCAAATGCCTGCATTGCAGGAGGATTTTTTATCATCTGAGCCACCAGGTAAGCTATCAAATTGTGGTCCAGGAATAAACAACATCAGTTGGGAGCTTGTGAGAAACGTAGACTCTCAAAGTTCACCATAGACCACTGTATCAGAAAATGTACTTTAACAGGAGACCCCTTAGTTTGCATGTGAATTCAAATTTGAAAAGCACAGTTATTTTACTTCTAACTGTAGGTGCTACTATTACTGTTGATGCTACAGCTGCGATAGCTATGTGTCCTTATAAAAATGCAAGAATTTCTATACAAAGTGAAGTCATGAGGATTTCAGTTCAGTTCAGTCACTCAGTAATGTCTGACTTTTTGCAATCCCATGAATCACAGCACGCCAGGCCCCCCTGTCCATTACCACTCCCGGAGTTCACTCAGACTCACATCCATCGAGTCAATGATGCCATCCAGCCATCTCATCCTCTGTCGTCCCCTTCTCCTCCTGCCCCCAATCCCTCCCAGCATCAGAGTCTTTTCCAGTGAATCATCTCTTTGCATGAGGTGGACAAAGTACTGGANGCCCAGCATTTCTCATGATGTACTCTGCATATAAGCTAAATAAGCAGGGTGACAATATACAGCCTTGACTCACTCCTTTTCCTATTTAGATTTAGCTCATTCAAATTATCAACTCTTCTAAAAGTTGCTCTTTAAAAGGAGTGTACCTACTTACACAGCAAGTAGCAATGTTAGAGAGTCCTCAGCTTTCCTCGTCTTCCACAACAATTGATACAGTCCTGTTTTCAAGTTTCTGATAGACTTTAGTCAAAATGATATTTTATTATTGTCTTAATGCAAATTTCTCTGGTCACCATAATGCTGAACCTTTGAAATGTTTACTGATAATTACTTCCTTCTTTTGTAAAATGTCTATTATATAAATGTTTATTTTCTACTCCAGTATTTTGTCATTTTTTCCCCTTAATTTAGAAGTTGATTATACATTGGGAAACCTATTTATTCCTCTCAATCTATTACAAAGATTTTCTCCCATCCATGTTTTTTTTTGTTGTTGTTGTTGCTCTTTTTAATTTGTTTATAGCATCTATTTCTCCTTTCAGAATGGAGAAGTCAAAGTTATCGTCCTTTCTCATATGTCTACATGTGTATACATATATATACATGCATGTTTTGTGTCATTTTTACCTAAGTAAAATTAATATATAGTTTTTTGAGTATTCTAAACATAGTTCTTTGAAATATTTGGCTATATTTTCTGTAAAATTACTTTCATCTGGAATAAATTCAATTACTAGTTCATTTTATTAGTAATTCTTATTGCTAACTAGCATTTTGAAATATTAAGTGAAGATCTATTTTTTTAATTTGAGCTATGGTCATTTATCGTTTGTATTTGGGGCTTAGTTTTACTTCTTTCTCCCTATTCACATACTCCTCTAGGTCAGTTTTGCAGTTTTATCTTACAATGGCATTATAGACTTCTTTTTCCAAAAAACTATATGAAACATATTAGATATGGTTGTTGGAGTGGAGGAAGAAGGTCTGCTGTTAGTGCCTGGTTGCAGGGTGACAGGCAGGTCCATGAGGACCTGTGGAGCTGTGGCCCCAGACAACAGGTCAACTTTCTGAGCCACCATTTCTTATTCCTTTTTTATGATGAGGTAGGAAATTTGCACCAGGTCAGTGGGAAAAATGTTGGGAGTCACCCAACCCTTGACTTTTTCAGTCAAATTGGTTTTAGTCTATAGTCTCACAAAAAGCTCTTTTTAATGTTAATTTCCCTGGAAAAGCTAGTTTCTCACCTAAATTTTTTGGACTCAGAGCCCAACAAGCTGGCTGCTTCTGTCTATTAAACTCTCTGTAATTCTGTTCTGTTCCTAATCCATGGAGATACTTACTTGATTTGTCTGTTATGTTTTATCTTTCTATTTTTATATTTTATCTATCATTGCTATGGATTTGAAGTTTGTATTGCACTGGAGTATGAACTAACCCATCTTGTCCGGAAGAAATGTCCTTTCAAATATGACTCAATCTACTGTCTTTCTTATTTTTGGTTTTGCTTGTACTTTAAGCTGAATGATGCCTTAGGAAAACAAAGAAACCAAAATATCTTCCTCCTAACAAGGCAATAACTTTTCTCTAATATTTTTGTCCAAGTCCATGAGGGTATTAATATTTTTATCTCATAGATTTTTGTGAGAGTAAAAGTAATCATGCAGCAAAGCACCTAGCTCAGGTCTGGAATACATTAAACGCTCAGTCAAGTTAGCTCATCACTATTCATCTTTAAACCTGGTTTGTTTATTGGTGGTTCAAAACATCATCATGAGTTTTTATAAACAGGTAATATACATCCAGCTCATATATTAAAAACACAGTGTGGGAGTTAAAATCCCCCAAAAGTTTCCCTAGTTACAATGGAGAAAAAAAAAAGAATTATTCATTCCTCTAGTCTTGCATTTTATTCCTACAAGTCCTTCATGAACTATATTGACAAGTTGTCTTTCTCCTTCTTTTACTCACTGAAACACAGATACTCACATTGGAAAGAATTTTAAAGATCATTTATTTGTACTCCCTCAGTTTATAGATATAAAGGTTGCTCTTCAAAGAATAAACTATTTTGGCCCCATTTACCCAGCTAATGATTGATGTAATGGGTCTCAAATTCTGTTTTACTGCTTCTAAAACTCCTAATTTTTATTTCAGGTCTTTTTTATATAAAAAGTATAACTCCCATTAAACCCCATTTATAACTCCCATTAAACCCCACTTATAGATTGATGAGCCATGTACAACAAAGATTTTAAATGGAGATTAATATCAAACTAAATAGATATAAAATGATTCCACACTTTTCCTACTGCCCTGTTCAAATTCCCAACCTCATCATAAATCTTTCTATTAAACAGAAAGCTTGTTTGTTCCCTGGTTTTCAAACTACCCACCTGCTTTCAAGCATATTCTTAACTTCATCCTATTAGAAAGAAGGAAGGACAGTAGAATTTCACCCAAATTTATTGTGAACCACAAATGGATCACTTTGAAGTCTCTTAATTATACTGTACACAGTGAACAAAGTTATACTGCAAAATAGCTAAATGTTGCCTGAGATGTTTTCTTTCACTATTGTCTCTCCCTTGTGTTTCAACTTTGCCTAACTGAGGAAAACCACATGGGGTGTAAGCTGTACATGGGTTAACACGAGTCAATCAATGTGATAATATCTGTGAATACCTAACACAGGTGCATTCCATCTTATACAGATCTAAACTTGTCAGCACAAGTTTTCAGGCAACAGAACCTCCAATAGCTTCTCTCCCAGGAGAGCTGTCTCTGTTGACTGGCACTAATTATTATAATCATCCTACACAGAAGCTGAGACACTGCTGCCATTATGTTCTTTCCCCGTCACAAGCAGAGTCTGTTTTTGGAGTTGAGTGCACAGCAGAAAATTATCTCCAGGAAGCTCATAAAATTTCAACAAACAAAAATGAATTGAATTTTCCTATTTCTACACATATTACCAGGCATTTTAAAGGATAATATTTCTCAATTTTAGAAAATGTAAACAGATTTCACAAGACTGTAAGAAGTAATTATCTTGAAATCTGAAGGAGGGCTATCTAAAATAGAATTTATATAGACATTTAAATTCCAACCCTGCATGTCCTAAATCTTCACCCTCAGAATTCCATCTGAGTCATGGCTGGTCCTGGGAAAGTTTAGGAAATTGATAATGCTGTCTCAGAAATACTCAATCATGCTTTCTAAGAGTTTTTCTCATTTCAAAGCAACACTTTCTTACGAAACCAAGAATTCACTGCTCAAAACTTCTCCATCAGTTTTAGCAGCCCTGCTTGTGTCAGGTTTCTTAATAATGGGAGGGGATAGGAGAATGCACAGGAGGACTCTTAGATTTTCAGAAGACAAATTTTTATTAGCAATGTAACTTTGAAGAATTTACTTTGCTTCTTAGATTCCTAACGTGAAACACAGGTAAGATTTCTGCTCACCAGGTTATTGTGAGGGTTTATGCAGGTAATACACATGAAAGAGTATTATAAGTAGTAGTTGACACCATATTAGTCACGTCTATACCAATAAAAATTCAAGCCAGCATACCATCTCTACACATTGAACATTTCCTTAAATCATGAAGATCTAAATAATTTTAAGGTGTCAAAGACTAATGAATGAATGAGGTAGTTTGGGGACCAGATAGTCTTTTCCCTTGCCACAGAAATTGATACCTGCCTTCTGTGTGTGGATAACTGATACTGTCTCTAAGCCAACTTCAGTACAAAGAATTCCACAGTTAATAATTCAGGACATTTTTCAGCACTAGTCTGATGAAGCTTGATGTTTCCATTGTTACCCAGGACCTAAAGCTACTTGCCCTTAGTTGCTAAGTTATCTAGGAATTACCATAGTCACCCTCATGAAATATTACATGAAATAAAACTATCATCAAGAAGTAGAGGAAACAAACTTAATCTGGCTTAAACACAAAGGAATTTATCAGCCCAGACATGAATTGGCTTCAAGCATGGATGAACCAGTGCATACAATGATGACAGAAACCTTTCTCTTTCCATCTCTTGGTTCAGCTTGCATCTGGGTTGGCTTCTTTCTCAAAATGGTCTCCAGATGAGGCACGATAATGGTCAAGTTCTCATCTGTCTAGATTAGCCACCCCCAGCAGAATGAGAACTTTCACTTTCCAACAGTTTTCCCAAAACTACAGAGAAGCTGCACAATGAAAGTTGTGGAAGGTCTGGCTTGGATCTCAGGCAGAACTGAGAAATTTAGAATGGAGAGTAGACAGTTCCCCAAAGAAAATAAAGTTGTTATGAAGAATCTCCAGTAGATGCTAGCCAGGCAAAAACAGAAGTCTGCTACATAACCCAGTCTCCATCATTCAAAACACTCTGGGTACAGGCCACCAGAACTTAAACTTGCCAGATCCCATAGGAAAAGAAATCCACTTTATAGACAGCTGAGGTTGAGGTGCTTGATACAAAGTCATAAAACTGAGGGTTCAGTTCAGCTGCTCAGTTATGTCTGACTCTTTGCGACCCCATGGACTGCAGCATGCCAGGCCTCCCTATCCATCACCAACTCCTGGTGTTTATTCAAATTCATGTCCATTGAATTGGTGAGACCATCCAACCCTCTCATCCTCTGTCATCTGCTTCTCCTCCCACCTTCAATCTTTCCCAGAATCAGGATCTTTTCAAATGAACTGGTTCTTTGCATCAGGTGGCCAAAGTATTGGAGGTTCAGCTTCAGCATCAGTTCTTCCAATGAATATTCAGTACTGATTTCCTTTAGGGTGGACTAGTTAAATCTCCTCACTGTCCAAGGAATGTCAAGAGTTCTCCAATACCACAGTTCAAAAGTATCAACTCTTCAGCACTTAGCTTTCTTTATAACCCAACTTTCACATCCATGTATGACTACTGGAAAACCAAAGTTTGGTTAGACAGACCTTTGTTTCTAAAGCAATGTCTCTGCTTTTTAATAAGCTGCATAGGTTGGTCATAACTTTTCTCCCAAGGAGTAAGCATCTTTTAATTTCATGGCTGCAGACACCACCTGCAGTGATTTTGGAGCCCCCAAAATAAAATCTGTCACTTTTTCCACTATTTCCCCATCTATTTGTTATGAAGTGATGGGACCAGATGCCATGATCTTTATTTTCTGAATGTTGAGTTTTCAGCCAACTTTTTCACTCTCCTCTTTCCCTTTCATCAAAAGGGTCTTTAGTTCTTCTTCACTTTCTGGAATATGCGTGGTGTCATCTGCATATCTGAGGTCATTGATATTTCTCCCGCCAATCTTAATTCCAGTTTATGCTTCATCCAGTCCAGAATTTCTCATGATATACTCTGCATTAAGTTAAATAAGCAGGGTGACAATATACAGCCTTTATGTACTCTGATCTTTTCCTGATTTGGAACCAGTTTGTTGTTCTATGACCAGTTCTAATTGTCGTTTCTTGATCCGCATACAGATTTCTCAAGAGCTAAGTCAGGTGGTCTGGTATTCCCATCTCTTTCAGAATATTCCACAGTTTGTTGTGATCCATACAAAGGCTTTGGCATAGTCAGTAAAGTAGAAGGAGATGTTTTTCTGGAACTCTCTTGCTTTTTTGATGATCCAATGAATATCGGCAATTTGATCTCTGGTTCAAATTCAGCTTGAACATCTGGAAGTTCAAGGTTCATGTACTGTTGAAGACTGGCTTGGAGAATTTTGAGCATTACTTTACTAGCATGTGAGATGAGTGCAATTGTGCGGTAGTTTGAGAATTCTTTGGCATTGCCTTTCTTAGGGATTGGAATGAAAACTGACCTTTTCCAGTCCTGTGGCCACTGCTGAGTTTTCCAAATTTGCTGGCATATTAAGTGCAGCACTTTCACAGCATCATCTTTCAGGATTTGAAATAGCTCAACTGGAATTCCATTACCTCCACTAGCTTCGTTCATACTGATGCTTTGTAAGGTCTACTTGACTTGGCATTCCAGGATGTCTGGCTCTAGGTAAGTAATCACACCACTGTGATCATCTGGGTCATGAAAATCTTTTTTGTACAGTTCTTCTGTGTATTCTTGCCACCTCTTCTTAATATCTTCTGCTTCTGCTAGGTCCATACTATTTCTGTCCTTTATCGAGCCCATCTTTGCATGAAATGTTCCCTTGGTATCTCTAATTTTCTTGAAGAGATCTCTAGTCTTTCCCATTCTGTTCTTTTCCTCTATTTCTTTGCATTGATTGCTGAGGAAGGCTTTTTTTTTCTCTCTCCTTGCTATTCTCTGGAACTCTGCCTTCAAATGGATATATCTTTCCTTTTCTCCTTTGCCTTTCACTTCTCTTCTTTTCACAGCTATTTGTAAGGCCTCCCCAGACAGCCACTTTGTCTTTTTGTATTTCTTTTTCTTGGAGATGGTCTTGATCATTGCCTCCTTTACAATGTCACAAACCTCCGTCCAAAGTTCTTCAGGCACTCTATCTATCAGATCTAATCCCTGGAATCTATTTATCACTTTGACTGTATATCATAAGGAATTTGATTTAGGTCATACCTGAATGGTCTAGTGGTTTTCCCTACTTTCTTCAAGTTAAGTCTGAATTTGGCAGTAAGGAGTTCATGATATGAGCCACAGTCAGCTCCCAGTTTTGTTTTTGCAGACTGTATAAAGTTTCTATATTCTGCAATATATTATTTGACTGCAAAGAATATAATCAATCCAATTTCAGTATTGACCATCTGGTGATGTCCATGTGTAAAGTCTTCTCTTGTGTTGTCAGAAGAACGTGTTTTCTATGTCCAGTGCATTCTCTTTGCAAAATTCTGTTAGCCTTTGCCTTGTTTCATTCTGTACTCCAAGCCCCAATTTGCCCATTATTCCATGTATTTCTTGACTTCCTACTTTTGCATTCCAGTCCCCTATAATGAAAAGGACATCTTTTAGGTGTTAGTTCTACAAGGTCTTGTAGGTCTTCATGCTGCTGCTAAGTCACTTTAGTCGTCTCCGACTCTGTGTGACCCCATAGACGGTAGCCCACCAGGCTCCCCCGTCCCTGGGATTCTCCAGGCAAGAACGCTGGAGTGGGTTGCCATTTCCTTCTCCAATGCATGAAAGTGAAAAGTGAAAGTGAAGTCGCTCAGTCGTGTCCGACTCTTAGTGACCCCATGGACTGCAGCCTACCAGGCTCCTCCATCCATGGGATTTTCTAGGCAAGAGTACTGGAGTGGGGTACCATTGCCTTCTCCAGTAGGTCTTCATAGAACCATTCAACTTGAGCTTCTTCAGCATTACTGGTTGGGGCATAGACTTGGATTACTGTGATATTTCATGGTTGCCTTGGAAACAAACAGATTATTCTGTCGCTGTTGAGATTGCATCCAAGTACTGTATTTCATACTATTTTGTTGACTCCAATGGCTATTCCTTTTCTTCTAAGGGATTCTTGCCCACAGTAGTAGATATAATGGTCATCTGAGTTAAATTCACCCATTCTAGAGTCCATTTTAGCTCACTGATTTCTAAAATGTTGATGTTCACTCTTGCCATCTCCTGTTTAACCATTTCCTATTTGCCTTGATTCACAGACCTAACATTCCAGATTCCTATGCAATATTGCTCTTTACAGTATCGGACTTTACTTCCATCACCAGTCACATACACAGCTGTATGCTGTTTTTGCTTTGCCTCCATCTCTTCCTTCTCTCTGGAGTTAGTTCTCTACTGAACTCCAGTAGCATATTGGGAACTGACCAACCTGGAAGTTCATCTTTCAGTGTCCTACTATTTTGCCTTTTCATACTGTCCATGGTGTTCTCAAGGCAAGAATACTGATGTAGTTTTCCCTTCCTTTCTCCAGCGGACCACGTTCTGTCAAACCCTCCACTATGACCCATCCATCTTGGGTGGTCCTACATGGCATGGCTCATAGTTTCATTAGTTAGATAAGGCTGTGGTCCACGTGATTAGATTGGTTAGTTTTCTGTGATTGTGGTTGAGGGTGTGTGGTGCTAACTGCCAGATTTTACAAAAATCAGTCTGATATTCCTCCTAGAAATAGAGCTAAGAATTATTTTCAAATTTAGTGCCAGTTAAAACTAATTGTTACAGAATCATTTCTCTGTATAGTACTGAAAAGAAATATTGTGCTCTTTGTAAAACCCATGTTATATAAAGCCAGAGTGTTTTTTACATTTTAACTTAATTCTCTTTGGGGAAATGGCTTTCTGGAACTTTGGAAACTGCAGAATGATGATAAAGCCCCATAATACTGTTTGCAAGTTGCAGGACTTTGGCAAAATTTGTCAACCACTAAGGCCTCAGTGGGTTTATCTACAAAACAGAACACTATTGAACTGACTAAATGCAGAAGACTTAACCAGAGAAGCTTTGAGCATTTTTAATACAAAGAAAATTCATAGTTTCAAGTAAAAATAAAAGATACAAAAGGAAAAATAATGTTAAGGCCATAAAAACACTTATATACTTCTATCAAAATTTTTATCTAATGAGATGAAATCCTGTTTAAATATTAATACCATTATAGAGAAATGTTTACTTATCATTCTTATCCAAATGTCTTAGAATAAAGAATAAATATTTTCCTCCAGACCAATTTGTCATTATAATGAATTACAGAGATGGCAAATATTGTTTAGAATTTTCTTCTGCAAATAGAATAATGGAACAAAATGCCAAGAACATTAGACCTCAGTCTTGATTTTCTCTCCAACATTTAGACAAATTTGGTAGTTGTTTTTACTCTATGTGCCACTACCAACAGTACTCCCTATGTTCTCATATGACACAGACAATAGGAGAATCAGTGGTAATTAGAAAAAAAAAAATTCTTTAAAGCCAAACAAAAAGAGAACACAATATAAACACAAGAGAATGTTTTGAGGGAAGAATAATGTTTTTCTTGAAATCCAAGCTACATGGCTTTTTTTAATTCTTATTTTTTAATTCCACGAGTTTTGTTCAATTAGATACTTTATATTAAAGTTGTCCTTTTTGTCTATACTTTACCTTCTGCTTCAGAGTTCACTTATATTAAATCTAGTACAGTGGCTAAGAACACAGGCCTTATCAGGTAAACCTGAATTTCAGTTCCAACAACATCACTCCCTAAATGTGAAACTTTCAATAGATTAAATAACCATTCCACTTCTGCTTTCTCATCTAGAAAATGAAAATAACATTTTTATCTACTTCAGAGAATTCTTATGGGGGAAGGATAAGGTAATACACATAAAGTTAACTGCAAAGAGCCTCACACAAAATAAGCCCATGATAAATATATATCATGGCTATTGTTTCTATTTCATATAATAACCATAATTTCACTGTCTAGCTAAGAAGGTCAAGTCTATTACATATAAGAGGTCATTGTTTAATAGTTGATGCTGTTCCTAAGTAGGTACAGATTTTCACAAACTGGAATAAGGATGAAATGAATCTTATCTTTAACCCCAAAGTACAAGTTGCTCATGGATAAAATAAACATTTCTATTTCTATCTAGAAAAACAAGATCACATTTGTTAACCACACTGAAATACAAGAAAAATCATTGCTGTTTTGTTCCTTCTAGTACACACAGGCCCCATGAAGGATGAGTATATAATACTGGAACCTTTCTGTTATGAACATGCCTCACTATTCAAATCTTCTTTTCGGCCTATCTCAATTTACTCCCCTCGAATGCTCAAGTTCATAGAGTGTCTTTGTAAGAGGATTTGCCACACTGTATTGCAATTTTGGTTTCATGCTTACCTTCCTAATTTGACTAGGAACTCTTTAAAATGTCTAAATGGTAATTATCTTTTATTTCCAGAGTTTAGTATGCTGCCGGGTAAATAATAAGCAGCAATAAAAATGTATCAAGCAATTTAATTTGTACAGAGACTTTTGAAATCTCCTTTAACTTACATATGAGAGATTTCTTTGGAAACATTATGTCTTAGCCATTATTGCAATCAGATATTCTTCCTCTTTAAGGGTTTAAGAACAGCTGTAATCCCTCTACTATAGAAGCACATAAACATATATGAAAAATACTGATTTTTAAAGCACTCCCATTATTATGTTCAAAAAGGTTTCAGGTTATCTCATTCAAGAATACAGAAAAACTAATCTTAATGCTTTACTGAAACTCTATAGGATTTGAAATACCATGTGAATCACTTGCATTAGTAAATGAGTCATGATTCTGCATATGAATAGACCATATGAAAAGGCCATTCATAAACCATCTTTTAGACCCCATCTGTCATTTTTGTAATCTGTCTATGGATACATCAGTCTGGATCTCTCTTTAGTCTTAATATCATATATAAAATACTAAAGTATAGTTGTTAATATAAATATTTCTTAATGTGGATTCACATTTTTAAATTTCAAATTATGTATTTATTAGCTTTGAAGTAGAAATATTTGTATAAAACCATTTCCTTTACAAATTTGACCAGGCTACAGAAATATGTAATCTCTCTTTATTTAACTCCTAAAACTCTAGCAGAAATATTTCAGCCTATTCATGTATAATACTGTCTTGGAATCTTCCATTTTAACTATTTTTAACACAGTTTCCAAATGCTAATAAAAATGTATATCCCTATCAGAAAAACAAGTAACCCAATAAAAAAGTGGGAAAAAGACCTAAACACACGTTTCTCCAAAGAAGACATACAGATGGTTAACAAACACATGAAAAGATGCTCAAAATCACTCATTATTAGAGAAATGCAAATCAAAACTACAATGAAATATCACCTCACACCACCAGATTGGCCATCATCAAAAAGACTACTAATAATAAACGCTGGAGAGTGTGTGGAAAAAAGGGAACCCTTTTGCACTGTTGGTAGAAATGTAAATTGATATAGTCACTATGGAAGACGATATGGAGATTCCTTAAAAAACTAGAAATAAAACCACTATATGACCCAGCGATCCCACTCTGAGGCATATTCCTTGAGGGAACCAAAATTGAAAAAGACACATGTATCCCATTGCTTATTGCAGCACTATTTACAATAGCTAGAACATGGAAGCAGCCTAGATGTCCACTGAAAGAAGAATGGATAAAGAAACTGTAGTGCATATGTAGTACATAATAGAATATTACTTAGCCATAAAAAGGAATGCATTTGAATCAGTTCTAATGAGATGAGTGAAACTAGAGTCTATTATACAGAGTGAAGTCAGAAAGAGAAAGATAAATGTTGTATACTAACACATATATATGGAATCCAGAAAGATGGTACTGAAGAATTTATTTGCAGGGTAACAATGGAGAAACAGACAGAGAATGGATTTATGGATATGGGGAGAGGGGAGGAGAGAGTGAGATGTATGGAGAGACTACCATGGAAATTTAAATTACCATATGAAAATAGATAGCCATCGGGAATTTGCTGTATGGCTCAGGAAATTCGAACAGGGGCTCTGTATCCACTTAGAGGAGTGGAATGGGGAGGGAGATGGGGGAAAGTTTCAAAAGGGAGGGGATATATGTATACCTATGGCTGATTCATGTTAAGGTTTGATAGAAAATAACAAAATTCTATAAATTTTTAAAAAAACAAAATTCTTTAATTATCCTTCAATTTAAAAATAAATTAATTTAAAAACTACACCCAAAAAGTGTATATCTCTTTAAATTGTTGTAAAGTTAAAGCCTAAGTATTTAGGCTTTTTTAACTTGGGATTTTCCTTTCAACCTCAAAATGACTTTTTTTTTTTTTCTTTTGAAAAGCACAGCCTCTCTTTCCCTAATTTTAAGTATGAAGTGATTTTTAACACTTTGCAGTTTTGAAAGGATTCTAATATTTTAACTCACAATGATAATTCAGAATTAATGTGTTTTCTTTAGCACTGGTATTAGGAAACAGATTTTAATGACCTTTCTTTAGGACCATTAAGTTTTGACCTAAAAGGCAATAGTAACACCCAATACAGTAGATGCAGAGAGTTATATTCTTGTGGAAGTCAGCATACATTTTCTTTAAGCCCAAATGTCTAGTTTCTCTAATTTATTTGCTGCATGTCCAATGCAATCATAATATGCCAAAACTGTATTGTAAAGCCCAGGTATTGCAGCAGGATTCACTCAGAATTCATTAAGGAAAACATAAAATCTTTAAGTAGAAAAGACCAAGTATTTGAAAAGCAGTTGCTTAACTTGTCTTTAATATAGATTTGTTCATAGACCTTGGAATTCATGGAGACTCCAAGCTTAAGCTTATGCTTTTGAGATTCTAGCCTGCTTGCTCGTCATCTTCCTTTCAGGACTACTTGCCTGGCAGATTTTGGCTTTGCTTAGCTAGTACCTACAATTGCTTTGGGGCTTCCCAGGTGGCACTATTGGTAAATAGCCCGCCTGTCAATGCAAGAGACTAATACCCTGGAGAAGGACACAGCAACCTACCCCAGTGTTCTTGCCTGGAGAATGCCATGGACAGAGGTGCTTGGTGGACTATGGGCTACAGAGTTGCAAAGAGTCAGACACAACTGAAGCAACTTAGCATGCAGGCACGCACAATTGCTTTAGCCAGTTCCTTGTTAAAAATCCTAACGGTTCTCTGGGTTGAATTTCGATAATCTACTATCACTAGTGCATTATAGGATATTATATGCAAAATCGAAACAGCACTAGAACCATACATACTTCATGGTCCTATCCAATGTGGGAATGTGAATGTCTTCTAAAGAAACCTGAAATTCTATATCCAGAGATTGGTACACTCCTTTGTGCTTATTACAAAAAGACTGTAAAATTAAGATTTGGTAGAGTTTTAGATTTAAGCCTTAACTCGTAACTCTGGTGCTGAGTAATTTTGAAGAATTATGTAATTCTTTCATATTGTAAAAAGGCCCTGAATTTATAATGATATCCAACAGATGTGATTTCCAACTTCTTCCTAACTTTGAGTTCCCAACCTATCTTTTTTATGTTTTTAAGTCTGTTCAAAAAATCACATGAATTTATTACTTTAAGAATAATAATTGGATATTTTTTAAATTAGAAAGTATATTCTATCATGATGATGCTGAGTAAGCTGGTTATTTTTATATGTTGGTCACAGAAATATTTTTATCAAATTGGCATTTTTATTTATTGCTCTGATGACTTTTACTGTATACAAAAATTATACTACTGTTGTTCTATTATACATTATGGTTACAAAGATTTGATAAATCAACATATTCACTTTACTAACATCTACATTATTGTTTTAGTTATTTAATGGGGGAAATTACTACAAATAACATACGTTAAATTAGCTCACAAAACTGACCATTTCAAAAATAGTGAACCAGATGACTTAGAGCATATATTCAACATTACTGGACTTTACATTCTTAGGTTGAACCATTTCCAAATTACATTTAAGATCTAAGAGTTATAGTAATTTTTAATTTCCCTAAAGCATACATCTAACCAGATCATTGACAAGTTTTTCAAAAAGAAGTTAGTCAAATAAGCAAACAAAAACCACAACTCATAGCACCTTCATCTTGGTCTACTTTTAAGAAAAAAAAAACAGAATTATCTTGTGAAGTCTTAAGATTAAAATATCCTAAAATGTCTTATAATTTATGTTTCTTAAGCATAAAACATTCAAATGGCCTTCCAAGTTTTGTCTATTATTTGTTGATTTATTGATTGGTTTTGTTAAGAGCTATATTTTGTTAATGGAATATAACATGACCAATGATGCAAATTTTAGATCAGTCAAGTGAGCATGTGGTAGACACTTTTTTCTTCATCATCCCCAGTTTGTCAGCACCTTATCAGAACTGAAACCTAGAGAAGTAAATTACATATTTGCTTCTTTTATATCAATCTTTTAAATTCNTTAAAAATAAATTAATTTAAAAACTACACCCAAAAAATGTATATCTCTTTAAATTGTTGTAAAGTTAAAGCCTAAGTATTTAGGCTTTTTTAACTTGGGATTTTCCTTTCAACCTCAAAATGTTTTTTTTTTTTTCTTTTGAAAAGCACAGCCTCTCTTTCCCTAATTTTAAGTATGAAGTGATTTTTAACACTTTGTAGTTTTGAAAGGATTCTAATATTTTAACTCACAATGATAATTCAGAATTAATGTGTTTTCTTTAGCACTGGGATTAGGAAACAGATTTTAATGACCTTTCTTTAGGACCATTAAGTTTTGACCTAAAAGGCAATAGTAACACCCAATACAGTAGAAGCAGAGAGTCATATTCTTGTGGAAGTCACCATACATTTTCTTTAAGCCCAAATGTCTAATTTCTCTAATTTATTTGCTGCATGTCCAATGCAATCATAATATGCCAAAACTGTATTGAAAAGCCCAGGCATTGCAGCAGGATTCACTCAGAATTCATTAAGGAAAACATAAAATCTTTAAGTAGAAAAGACCAAGTATTTGAAAAGCAGTTGCTTAACTTGTCTTTCATATAGATTTGTTCATAGACCTTGGAATTCATGGAGACTCCAAGCTTAAGCTTATGCTTTTGAGATTCTAGCCTGCTTGCTCGTCATCTTCCTTTAAGGACTACTTGCCCGGCAGATTTTGGCTTTGCTTAGCTAGTACCTACAATTGCTTTGGGGCTTCCCAGGTGGCACTATTGGTAAATAGCCCGCCTGTCAATGCAAGAGACTAATACCCTGGAGAAGGACACAGCAACCTACCCCAGTGTTCTTGCCTGGAGAATGCCATGGACAGAGGTGCTTGGTGGACTATGGGCTACAGAGTTGCAAAGAGTCAGACACAACTGAAGCAACTTAGCATGCAGGCACGCACAATTTCTTTAGCCAGTTCCTTGTTAAAAATCCTAACGGTTCTCTGGGTTGAATTTCCATAATCTACTATCACTAGTGCATTATAGGATATTATATGCAAAATCGAAACAGCACTAGAACCATATATACTTCATGATCCTATACAATGTGGGAATGTGAATGTCTTCTAAAGAAACCTGAAATTCTATATCCAGAGATTGGTATACTCCTTTGTGCTTATTACAAAAAGACTGTAAAATTAAGATTTGGTAGCGTTTTAGATTTAAGCCTTAACTCGTAACTCTGGTGCTGAGTAATTTTGAAGAATTATGTAATTCCTTTCATATTGTAAAAAGGCCCTGAATTTATAATGATATCCAACAGATGTGATTTCCATCTTCTTCCTAACTTTGAGTTCCCAACCTATCTTTTTTATGTTTCTAAGTCTGTTCAAAAAATCACATGAATTTATTACTTTAAGAATAATAATTGGATATTTTTTAAATTAGAAAGTATATTCTATCATGATGATGCTGAGTAAGCTGGTTATTTTTATATGTTGGTCCCAGAAATATTTTTTATCAAATTGGCATTTTTATTTATTGCTCTGATGACTTTTACTGTATAACAAAAATTACACTACTGTTGTTCTATTATACATTATGGTTACAAGGATTTGATAAATCAACATATTCACTTTGCTAACATCTACATTATTGTTTTAGTTATTTAATAGGGGAAATTACTACAAATAACATGACGTTAAATTAGCTCACAAAACTGACCATTTCAAAAATAGTGAATCAGATGACTTAGAGCATATATTCAACATTACTGGACTTTACATTCTTAGGTTGAACCATTTCCAAATTACATTTAAGATCTAAGAGTTATAGTAATTTTTAATTTCCCTAAAGCATATATCTAACCACATCATTGACAAGTTTTTCAAAAAGAAGTTAGTCAAATAAGCAAACAAAAACCACATCTTATAGCACCTTCATCTTGGTCTACTTTTAAGAAAAAAAAAAAAGAATTATCTTGTGAAGTCTTAAGATTAAAATACCCTAAAATGTCTTATAATTTATGTTTCTTAAGC
The DNA here is from genome assembly GCA_006410615.1 of Neotragus moschatus. NCBI lineage: Eukaryota > Metazoa > Chordata > Mammalia > Artiodactyla > Bovidae > Neotragus > Neotragus moschatus. The sequence continues at coordinate 213,116 of SJYA01000112.1, forward strand.
ATAAAACATTCAAATGGCCTTCCAAGTTTTATCTATTATTTGTTGATTTATTGATTGGTTTTGTTAAGAGCTATATTTTGTTAATAGAATATAACATGACCAATGATGCAAATTTTAGATCAGTCAAGTGAGCATGTGGTAGACACTTTTTTCTTCATCATCTCCAGTTTGTCAGCACCTTATCAGAACTGAAACCTAGAGAAGTAAATTACATATTTGCTTCTTTTATATCAATCTTTTAAATTCTATCACATTTTTAGCAAACTTACAAATTAAAAATCTAATATTATGAATGGAATATCTCTACAGCTGGGGATGGAGGAGCAGATGAGACAGAAAGAGACCTAGAAAGANACAGCTGATTGTCATAAAGCTTCTACTAAGGCCAAATAGTTTTCCTCTTTATTTCATTTTGCCATGCTTAATTATGGCTATTGCTGTATCAATGGTGTTATATTTGGGAGTTATGCTTCTGGTCACTTATGCTTCTGCAATTTAAATTTTCATTTTCCCATTTGTTTTTAATACATTGATGTAATCACTCAATTCCACAACTCTAGCAAGCCTGCTGCCTAGCCTGAACCGGTGATGGGCAGACACTGCCCTCTGTGGACAGCTCAAAACACTGTCCGTTGATGAAGAAAGGGGTGCATTTATTTGTTCTAAAGGTAGTTCTTTTTTTGCCCCCATTTGTAGCAACAGGGGTGGACCTAGAGCTTTTCATACTCAGTGAAGTCAGTCAAAGACATATACCGTATGATATCACTTATATGTGAAATNACAGCTCAAAACACTGTCCGTTGATGAAGAAAGGGGTGCATTTATTTGTTCTAAAGGTAGTTCTTTTTTTGCCCCCATTTGTAGCAACAGGGGTGGACCTAGAGCTTTTCATACTCAGTGAAGTCAGTCAAAGACATATACCGTATGATATCACTTATATGTGAAATTAAAAAAAAAGATATAGATGAACTTATTTATAAAATAGAAATAGACTCAAGACATAGAAAACAAACTTATGGCTACCAAAGGGGAAAGAGGGGATGGATAAACTAGGAGTTAAGGATTAGCAGATACATCAACAAGGACCTATGGTATAGCACAGGGAACTATACTCAATATTTTGTAATAACTTATAAGAGAAAGAATCTGAAAAAGATATATATATATAATATGTATACATAAAACAGTTTATACACATGAANCAAAGACATATACCGTATGATATCACTTATATGTGAAATTAAAAAAAAAGATATAGATGAACTTATTTACAAAATAGAAATAGACTCAAGACATAGAAAACAAACTTATGGCTACCAAAGGGGAAAGGGGGGATGGATAAACTAGGAGTTTAGGATTAGCAGATACATCAACAAGGACCTATGGTATAGCACAGCGAACTATACTCAATATTTTGTAATAACCTATAAGAGAAAGAATCTGAAAAAGATATATATATATAATATGTATACATAAAACAGTTTATACACATGAAACTAACACAACATTGTGAACCAACTATACTTCAATTAAAAAAATAAAAGTAGTTTGTAGGCATCAGTGACTAACATACAAAATAAAAGTTGAATGAAGTTTAGGGACTATTGTTGAATGGGGCATGGATGAAAATTACTTTAGCATAAGCATATTTGAATGTACACGAGGAAAATGAACACAGAAATAAAAAGCGGTTACAGATGCCTGTGAGAGCGTGAGAGGAGGTATACAGTCTTTTAAATTGTGGCTTGAGGTCCAGCTGCTTGAGTACTGCTTTTGAACCCATTAGAAATGCAGAATCCCAGGTCCCACCCCAAACTCTTGTGTCAGAGTCTGCATTTAACAGGGACTTGAGATGATTCATCCGCATGGTGAAGCATGAGAACCCTTGTATACAGCGAGGCAGGTGTTTGGCCTGTGGGCCTGAGATGTAGGTAGATTTGGGTTGGATTCCCAGCTCTGCCACTTATTACCTGTGTGAACTTGAGCAGGTGACGTTTCTGTGCCTCAGTTTCCTTATCTGTAGATGGGGAATGTAACCAGTACGTCCTTCACAGGAATATTGTCAGGCAACNTATCCACATGGTGAAGCATGAGAACCCTTTTATACAGCGAGGCAGGTGTTTGGCCTGTGGGCTTGAGATGTAGGTAGATTTGGGTTGGATTCGCAGCTCTGCCACTTATTACCTGTGTGAACTTGAGCAGGTGACATTTCTGTGCCTCAGTTTCCTTATCTGTAGATGGGGAATGTAACCAGTACATCCTTCACAGGAATATTGTCAGGCAACCGTCACTAGCAACATTACCACTATCATCACTAAGGATTAATGAGGGCCCACCCTACCCCAGGTGCTGTTACTAACACTTGTTACTAATTTGTGAATGGGATGGGGGAAGGCTGCATGCCTGGCAAAGGGTAAGTCTCATCAAATCTCAAAATCTGATGGGTTGTGATTGTNTTATATCTTTCCTTTTCTCCTTTGCTTTTTCCTTCTCTTCTTTTCACAGCTATTTGTAAGGCCTCCCCAAACAGCCATTTTGCCTTTTTGCATATGGTAGTTCTATTTTCAATTTTTGAGGAATCTCCATACTGTTTTCCACAGTGGCTACATCAGGTCAAATTTTTAACACCAGTGTAAAACAAATTTTTTTTTCATATCCTTGCCAACATTTTTTATCTCTTATTTTTTTGAAAGTTGCCACCCTAACAAGATGAGGTGATAACTCACTGTGATTTTGAATGGTACTTTCCTGATGATGACTGAGCATCTTTTGAAGTACCTGTTGGCCATTTGTATGTGCTCTTTGAAAAAATGTTTGCTTGGGCCTTTGCCCTATTTTAAAGCCAATCATTTGTGGGTTTTTTTTAATACTTTGATAGAAAATCTCAAGCCTAGTTGCAAGTTTGGCATCACCAAGTGAGTTTTTTAAATTTAAAATATTTTGTTCCAGTGTGTGGTAGACATTGAAATTTTAAAATTTTTCCAGGTAGTTCTAATGTGCAAGAAGGTTAAGGACCACTATTTTCAGAGGTACAGGAAGAATGACTGACTTGAAAAAAAGGGGGGGCAGAAAAGGGATTGTGAAGCAGCTTTTAGAAAATGTATGCAGAATGCTATAAAGGTAAGTTTCTACACAGAGATAACAGAAGTAGGCAGTCATGTGGACTCAACTGAGAAGCAGACTGACATTAGAATTTTTGTACCTACCTATCCTATTTGAGTCTTTTCAAAATTGCTCACCTATATCCTCACAATTCAAAGTATGCTCTGTAACTGCCCCTAGGAACTTGTTAAAGGATTTTCTGAGTCAGAATCAGCATTTTAACTCTGCAAGAGTGCAGATACAGAAATGATACATCATTGGGCTTCTCAAGCACTGATTTCTTCTAAGTGTAGACCAAAAGGACAGAAAGCTTGAGAATTCAGGGTGTTATCAGGAGTGAACAGATCAACATTATAAACATGAGCTAGGTAGATGCAGGTGGGTAGGAAGGAAAAGGCATATGGTGAGAAAGAAAATATTAGGATCAATATGCTAGAAAGCTGGTACAGNAGCACTGATTTCTTCTAAGTGTAGACCAAAAGGACAGAAAGCTTGAGAATTCAGGGTGTTATCAGGAGTGAACAGATCAACATTATAAACATGAGCTAGGTAGATGCAGGTGGGTAGGAAGGAAAAGGCATATGGTGAGAAAGAAAATATTAGGATCAATATGCTAGAAAGCTGGTACAGTTAAAATTTAAGAGGGCATGGGAGGACTTGTCCAGTGTTCTGGCTGCAGTTGTGTGTGTGTGTGTGTGTGAGTTGCTCAGTTGTATCCAACTCTTTGCAATCCCGTGGACTATACAGTCTATGGAATTCTCCAGGGCAGAATACTGAAATGGGCCACCATTTCCTTCTCCTGGAGATTTTCCCAACCCAGGGATCGAACCCAGGTCTTCAGCATTGCAGGTAGATTCTTTACCAGGTGAGCCATGAGGGCTGCACTTGTAGGATCTATTAAATCACTGGAACTTGGGGAAACTTGCTTTATACTTGAGGAGTTAGCTAAGGGAAAACAGAGATAAAAGACCAGATGGATAGCTCTGATAAGTTCTTGGAAGACAGCGACACTCAAACTTAATAGTCTGGTAGCTTTAGTGCAGAAGCCAATATTCTATCTAGGTTTAAGATGCTAGTGTCTGTGGCACGTACAGCAATATCCTATAGACAAAAAAAAAAAAAAAAAAAANCAGGGAAAACAGCAAATTGTGTAAGAAGAGAAATGTGACCAGAGGAGAAACAGTTTACACGGTGAATACTACTAAAATGCCAAAAAATGTTGACTTAACTTCAATCAGGAAAAAAAACTCCTTTTTATAATAGGAAGTCTAAAGAAAAGAACACAAATAAAAAAAAAAAAAAAAAAAAAAAAAAAAAAAAAAAACCTGAAAATGAGGAATTAGCCTTTCATGGATTGGTATGTGTATTGGACAGAGGCAGTCAGAAAGGGTCCCTCTTCCTGCCACAATTTCATGGCTCTAAAAATCCTCTGTATTCCACCTATTGGATCCATCATCCTGATAATACCTAACAACCAATGAGCTTTTTACTGTCTCCATAGTTTGGCATTTTCCAGAATGTTATAGTTCAAATTCTATAGTAAGCATCCTTTTCAGGTTGGCTTTATTCATCCTATAAAATAGTAAATTAGTTGTTACTGAAAATGCAGTAGCAATTACATTATTAATCTGTATAGGATTAAACATTATTATAGTCACAGATATGAATGTTTACTCCTATAACATTAAAAACATTAATTCCTTGAAGTAGAAAAAAAAAAGATATAGCAACAAATACCTGAAAAAATGAGTAAAAAGTAGAAGGAAATCTATTATAAATAGAAACTATGCTTATATGGCTCCAATATTCTTTCCTGGAGAATCCCATGGACAGAGGAGCCTGGCAGGCTACAGTCTGTGGGGTCGCAAGAGTTGGACATGACTTGGCAACTAAACTGCTACTACTATGCTTATATGGAAATCCAGCAATTTTACCACACAGAATTTAAGGAAAACTTAAGTTTTTCTGGGTACATGTGATTTAGAGAATTGATTAACCAAGGATTTATTCAGGAGATTGATCCCCAGGTTCTTGATATTGAAAATATGCTGTCTCTTAGCAATACAACAAAACACAAATTGAGCTTGTTAGGTGTTAGTTTTCCTAGGAACAGAAAAGGTCACTCCTTTAAGGCCCAGTGAGCAATCCTACAAACAGTATTTCATACATATACACACAGTATATACATACATACACACAAATGTATGTGTATATACATACATGTATATATACACATACATACATACATGTATATATGGGTGTGTGTATATATATATATATACGTGTATATATATACATACATATATATAAAGGGGAAACCATACATATTTTCTGTGATCTACTTTTTATCTTGCATAGTGTAATAAGAATATTTACTTGCTTTTACTTTGTAATTGTCTCTATTAGAGAATAGAATAATCCCATACAAGGTAACCTAACGTTAATGATAAAGTTCTAATTAGACATCACAGTTCTCCATCATTTGGGTACTATAGTGTGAGCAAGGACCATCCTTGCTCATGAACTCTCAAGATACAATGGAACTGAGGAAAGAAGAGACATTCTCGTGTCTTCTCAAACACTAAAACAATTCCACTGTTAGTGAAAAACTTCATTGGGGAACCAAAAACTGATGACCACGTAAGTCTTACCTAATTACTATTTGATGTAATCCCTTATTTAAAATATACAGAGGAATATATACATGTACACATATGTGTCTGTGTGTCCATATGTGTGTGTGTGTGTGTGTGTGTATATATATACATACACATATAAAGACTGATAGATGATCTGACTCTTAGGTCTGTCTTGAAATTCTGAATGCTTCACTAACTTATGATTATAACATATCTTTTTGAGGTTCTATACCCAAATTTAACGAAAATAGCAGTCCCTTCCTTCCTTTCCTCCTTCTCTTCCCTGTGCCTCCTCTTCCTCCCTCCCTTTCTTTATATAGTAGCCTCTTCCTTTCTGATTATAAACAAAAAGAAAAAAATTTAGAGGATCTACTAAGGAGGCTTTTCTTAAAAGGAGCTATTATTCAGTCAGTCAGTTCAGTCGCTCAGTCATGTCCGGCTCTTTGCGACTCCATGAATCACAGCACGCCAGGCCTCCCTGTCCAACACCAACTCCTGGAGTTCACTCAGACTCACGTCCATCGAGTCAGTGATGCCATCCAGCCATCTCATCCTCTGTCGTCCCCTTCTCTTCCTGCCCCCAATCCCTCCCAGCATCAGAGTCTTTTCCAATGAATCAACTCTTCACATGAGGTGGCCAAAGTACTGGAATTTCAGCTTTAGCATCACTCCTTCCAAAGAAATCCCAGGGCTGATATCCTTCAGAATGGACTGGGTGGATCTCCTTGCAGTCCAAGGGACTCTCAAGAGTCTTCTCCAACACCACAGTTCAAAAGCATTAATTCTTCGGCGCTCAGCCTTCTTCACAGTCCAACTCTCACATCCATACATGACCACAGGAAAAACCATAGCCTTGACTAGACGGACCTTAGTTGGCAAAATAATGTCTCTGCTTTTGAATGTGCTATTTAGGTTGATCATAACTTTTCTTCCAAGGAGTAAGCGTCTTTTAATTTCATGGCTGCAATCACCATCTGCAGTGGTTTTAGAGCCCAAGAAAAATAAAGTCTGACACTGTTTCCACTGTTTCCCCATCTATTTTTGGTTATAATTGTAGTTTGACTTTGAAACAACTTTATTGCAAAATAGTTCACATAACATATAATTTGCCTAATAGGCACAATGCAATAGTTCTCAACATATTCACACAATTGTGCAACTATTGCCACTATTTTAGAACATCTTCATAATTCTAAAAAGAAACTCCATCGAGATTAGCATTCAATTCCTATTTCTCCCAAACAATGCATTCCTTAGCCCTAAGCGAACACTAATTTACTTTTGTCTTTATAATTCAGCTTATGCTGAACGTTTCATGTAAATAATATCATGTAATATATGGTCTTTTGGAACTGATTACTTTCCTCTGGTACAATGTTGTGAAGGTTCATCTATTTTTGTGTCCAAATTATATTGTACTATAAAGATATATCACATTTTGTTTATTCATCAACTGGTGGTCATCTGCATTGTTTCCATTTGAGGGCTGTCATGAATAATCTTGGCATGAACATGCATGCACAAGTTTTTAAGTAAACAAATGTTTCCTTTCTCTTGGGTGTATACCAAGGAGTAGAATTTCTAGGCCATATGTTAACTCTATTTAACTTTTGCAAACTAATAAACTATTTTCCACAGGAGTTACATCATTTTATATTTCCATCAGCAATGAGTATGGATTTCTTTTTCTCTACATCCTCACCATTTGCTGCTGTCTTTTGATTCTAAATATGACAATCAGTATAAAGTGGTATCTTATTGTGGTTTCAATTTGTATTTCTCTAGTGACTAGTGTGGAGAAGGCAACTCTTGACTGGAAAATCCCATGGGCAGAGGAGCTGGTAGGCTGCAGTCCATGGGGTCTAAGAGTTGGACACGACTGAGCGACTTCACTTCACTTTTCAGTTTCATGCATTGGAGAAGGAAATGGCAACCCACTCCAGCGTTCTTGCCTGGAGAATCCCAGGGATGGGGAGCCTGGTGGGCTACCTTCTATGGGGTCACACAGAGTTGGACACGACTGAAGCAACTTAGCAGCAGCAGCAGCAGCAGTGACTAGTGATGTAGAGCATTATTTCACATGCTTATTTCCCATTTGTACATATTCTCTGGAGAAATTCAAATCAGATTCTCTGTCCATGTTTTAATTCAGTTATTTGTCTTTGTATTATTGTGTTATAATATATATACTTTATGTATTCTGAATACCAGTACCTTATTAGATGCATGAATTAGACACATTGTCTTCCACACTGGAGTTTGTCCTTCTCACTTTCTTGATGGCATCCTTTGAAGCACACAAGTCTTTAATTTTGATGAAGCTCAGTTCATTTTTTCTATATCCCTTATGTCTTCATGTTATATCTAAGGAGCCATGACCTAATGCAGGGTCACAAACATTTAGTCTTATATATCCTTCAAAGGACACTACACTTTTAACTCTTCCATTTAGTCTATGATTTATTTTGAATTAATTTTTGTACATGGTATGAGGCAGCAGTCCAAATGCATTGTTGTACATGTGATTATTCAGCTTTCCCAGCACCACTTTTTGAAAAGATTATTCTTTCTCTACTGAATCATTTTGAAAACTTTGTCTAAAGTCAATTGATTGTAGACATGAGGTTTTATTTCTGGAATCCCAATTCTATTCCACTGATCTATATCCCTCTCCTTATGTTAGTAGCATACTGTCTCAACTACTATAGATTTGTAATAAATACTGACATCATGAAATGTCAGTCTTCAAACTTTGTTCTTTAGTTCAAGATTGCTTTGACTACTCTGGGCCTCTTGTATTTTCAAACGAGCTTTAGAATCAGTTTCTCAATTTCTGCCACAAAGCCTGCTGTGATTTTAGCAGGGACGGTGCTGAATCTGTAAACACATTTTTAGCGTGTATTCACTTCCTGTATCTGCTGTAACAAGTCACTAAAAACTTGGTGGCTTGAAAGTATAAATATTGCTTCTTTCTTGGTTCTGAAGGCCAGAATTCTGAAACAAGTTATCAGCAGAGTCAACATTTTCTTTGGAGGTTCTAGGAATAATCTCTTCCTTGTATCACCAGCTACTGGTGGCTACTGGCATCCCTTGACTGTGGCCACATACTACAATCTCTGCTTCTGTGGTCACATTGTATTTTTTTTCAGTCTATATCAAGTCTCCTCTGTCTCACTTTTCTAAGAACATATATCAAGATCTTTAACTATACATTCAAAGACTCCTTTTCTGAATATGGTAACATTCAGAGGTTTCAGGAATTAGAAAGAGGACATGTCTCTTGAGGGGATCACAATTTAGCCCACTACAGGAAGTATTCCCATTATAAAAATATAATTTTGTAATCCATGAACACAAATGTCTTTTCATTTGTTTAGGTCTTATTTAATTAATTTTGTTGTTTTTAGTGCATAAGAATAGCACTAGTTTTGTTAAATTTACTTCTTTTTTATTTTGATGCTATGAAAAATGGAAACAATTTTACTTTATTTTCAGATTGTTCATTTTTATATTTGTAAATACAAGCAATTTTGTAGATATTATGCTTTGAAATTCTGCTGATTCTTTTCTTAGTTCTAATATCTTTTTAGTGAACTCCTTAGAATTTTCTACATACAAGATTATATCTGCAAATTGTCTATCTTCAAAACTAGAAATAGCTCTATTTCTCTGATTCTAATTTGGTTATTTTTTTTAATATTTTACATAATTGCTCTAGCTAGAACCTTCAGTACAATGTTAGATGAAAGTGTCAAGAGTAAATATTTTTGTCTAGTTTCTGTTTTTAAGGAAACATACTGAGGCTTTTCCATCATTATGTGTGATATTGACAATGTATTTTTTTCATAGATGCACCCTCTTAGGTTGAGAAGCTCCCTTCTGTTCTTAGTTCCTTGAATTTCTTTTAGTCATGAAAAAATGTTCGATTCTTCCAATATTTTTGCATTTATTGATTTTGTCCTTTATCAATATGGTGTACTACATTAAATAATTTTTTGATGTTAATCCAGCCTTGCATTCCTGCAATAAATCCCCACTTGGTCATATGCTATAATGCCTTTTATGTGGCCAGATTTAGCTTTCTAGTATTCTGTTAAAGATTTATGCATATATATAGGTGCTGTTTATATGTAATCCTTCTGCAGGGGTTAATCTTTTATCTCACACCTTACATTCATAAAGTTCTTTTGAAGAATCACTTATCTACAATTACTCATATGAATTACCATGAGGTGTCTCAGCATTCCTCAGGAACCATAAATGTAGAAAGGACTTACCTCCTTCTCACTTCCAAGAATGATTAAATGGCATCAGAGTCACATGAATTTCCTTTTATTTATTTGAGAACTGTTGCTTAAAATTCCATTACAACTATATTCCTTAGTGAAAATAAAGTGTTAGTCTCTCAGTTGTGCCCGACTCTGCAACCTCATGGACTGTAGCCCACCAGGCTTCTTTGTCCATGGAATTCTCCAGGCAAGAACACTGGAGTAGGTAGCCATTCCCTTCTCCAGAGGATCTTTCCAGCCCAGGGATCAAACCCAGGTCTGAGCCACCAGGGAAGCTCTCAGAGTTAATATCAAAGTCCTCAACAAGGAAGTTTCTGTCCCCTGGTATTAATATTTCAATACCAAGTGCCACTTTCAGAACTGAGTACCATAGTTATAGTGGTTCTCCATTCTCCACCCAGTTCAGAGACCTTACAGTTTCTACAACCTAACACTGCTCCACAGGTATTAATGACTTCTTAAGAGCCACGCATAGGGGATATATACCATATCTCTTCATATAATACTCTTGAGTCAAGGACTCAGACATAAAAATACAGATAATATGAATTATCTAAAAACACACTTTAGGTACTTTATTTATAGTCTGACTTCAGTTTCCTGGGATTACTGTTAAGGTTAAATAAAAGTGTATATTTCAAGTGTCAGGTGCTATGCCAGATACAATTAGCATGTAATAAATGGCATCCGTTTGTTTCTACAGATAGATGAGGATTCATGGAAACTGTTTAGTAAAGTACTTAGGATCTACAAAAGGCTTGAAAACTCCTCAAAAGTTTTTGGTATGGCTGTTGCACTGATGACAATGAGGATACTGAAGACGCTAAATCCAGATACACGGTTCAAATCCTAGCCCTAATATTTGTTCTCTACGTGAGACTGACCAAGTCCCTGAGCCTTATTTTCATCATATATAAATGGAGACAATGCCCATTTCCCAAAACTGTTGGGAAAACCAAATAAAATGATGTTTAAGACAGTATCACTTACAGTGTAAAGCAAAGCTAGTGGAGGTGATGGAGTTCCAGTTGAGCTATTCCAAATCCTGAAAGATGATCCTGTGAAAGTGCTGCACTCAATATGCCAGCAAATTTGGAAAACTCAGCAGTGGCCACGGGACTAGAANTCACTGACTCGATGGACGTGAGTCTGAGTGAACTCCAGGAGTAGGTGATGGACAGGGAGGCCTGGCATGTTGGGATTCATGGGGTCTCAAAGAGTCGGACATAACTGAGCCACTAAACTGAACTGAATTGAACTGTGGCCTTCTCTGTCCCATCACACTTACTGGCAACCTCCTGAATAAACTCAACTGTTTTTTTTGTTTTTTGTTTTTTTGTTATTTTTTCAGTTCCTGACTCTTAAAGCCAGAAAAGGGCTTCAGCACTATAAATCTGTGAGTGCCAACTTCAAACGCACTTTATACTTCACTTCTGCCTCAAGGGAGTGTCTGACCTAGGCCACAAGCAGATTATTTGGGAAATGTTGCAGATGTCTGAGCATGACCTCATGCCAATTAAATTAATTTCTAGGGATTAGGTAAACTTTAGCATATTTATAGGGCTTCTCTTATAGCTCAGCTGGTAAAGAACCTACCTGCAATTCAGGAGACCCCAGTTTGATTGCTGGGTTGGGAAGTTCCCCTTGAGACAGGATAGGCTGCCCACTCCAGTTGTCACAGGCTTCCAGGGGTTCCGACTGTAAAGAATCCGCTGCAATGCAGGAGACCTGGGTTCTATCCCTGAGTTGGTAAGGTCCCCTGGAGGAGGGCATGGAAACCCACTCCAGATTCTTGCCTGGAGAATCACATGAACAAAGGAGCCCGATGGGCTACATTCCATGGGGCTGCAGAGTTGTACGTGACTGAATGACTAAGCACATGGTTTTTTAAGCATGTTTTTAAACTGCTTGGATGATTCTAACGTGAAGCCAAAGTTTGTTTAAAAAAAAAAAAGGATAACACTGCTATTACCACTTTCAGCTGCTGATCTCATTCCACATTTCCATGAGAATCGGAAACTATTAGATGAGAAATCCTTCATCTTCCTGCAGCAAGTCCACAGAACACTGTCTATTCTATCTCCAGATTTTGTCACAAATAGGCCCACATTTCACCATCTCTACTCATAGCCCCAGCCCAAATCACCATCATCTCTTACCTGAAGATTCCCATCAGCATCTCTAATTCTACATGTTTTGTTTGCTATAAATCATTCTCCACCCACCTTCTAGACTGATGTTGTAAGCATTAAAAACATTCTATGACTTCTTATCTCACTGAGATTACAACGAGATAATCTTTGCCAAGGCCTTCAGTATCTTTGTCTTCCATCCCCTCTTAATTACTAAAGTGCATCCATTTTATACTCCATTTCTCTCACCAAATAATTCAAACACTAGCTTCCATCATTCCACAAATCAAGAGCCTGCTATGCTGCTGCTTCTGGCATGACCTCTGGCCTACCATCACCCCCACTTCCATCTTTAGACGGGCTAATTCCTACTCATAGTCAGGCTTTCTATCCAAGTACCTCTTCCACAGAGAGAAGTTTTGTTTCCCAATAAAATTATCTTCCCTTCTATTTTTCTTTCTTATTACATCCTGAGTTTTCCTTCCTAATATTTCTCATTTATTGTAATCATTACTTCAAGTTTGTGTTTAGATATTTAATGGAGATAAATTCCATGAGGTCAGGAGCCATGCTGAATTCTTCTCCACTACATGCAAAGTCCCTAGTTTGTTTTCTGTCACATGGTAGAAAAGCAATTACCTATCTCCTGATCATTTGCTATGTTAAAAAATTTTAGATCACTCTGAGCTTGTTTTCCAAGGAATCTTGGTGACTGATTCCCTACAATTTCTTTTCAAATTAAACACAAACAATAATTTATCATGATTGTAATGTTGTCAGACTATATTAGACACATTTCAGATTTTATTATACCATCATTCTGGCCATATGTAAAGCATTCTTTCTCATAATCATTCATGAATAATTATGGCCTCTGATATCCAGGTTATAGTCTATTCTCTAATACAACACATGTAGGATTAACTGCACATCAGTGTATGTCACCATCTGATAAATAGACTATCTTTATCTTTCATTTCTTACTTTGTCATTTGATCAAATTAAATTGTTATACACTAATTCAATTTTATTGTCACGCAAAGCCCCATCTTTTGGCTGTACTGATCATTTTCATGAATGCATTTTCAATTTAATTTACTCTTTATCTGAATACTTTCATTCTATATTCTTTAATTTGTTCTTATATTAATTTCTGAGTTAGATGCTAAACTCATTAATTTCTATCCATTCCCCTTCACAACTATAAAAATGAAGGCCACATAAATTACCTTCTGTATCACAGATTGGCAAATTGCTACCTGCAGACCAAATCAAGGCCCTGGTCTATTTCCCCAGGGCTAAGAATGTTGTTTACATGTTTAAAAAGTTGTAAATATAAAATGAAAAAGGAATATGTAACAGAAAGCATGTGTAACTCAGTTTAGTTCAGTTCAGTTGCCCAGTCGTGTCCAACTCACTGTGAGCCCATGAACCGCAGCATGCCAGGCCTCCCAGTCCATCATCAAGTCCTGGAGTCCATACAAACCCATGTCCATTGAGTCGGTGATGCCATCCAACCATCTCATCCTCTGTCATCCCCTTCTCCTCCTGCCCTCAATTTACCCAGAATCAGGGTCTTTTCAAATGAGACAGCTCTTTGCATCAGGTGGCCAAAGTATTGGAGTTTCAGCTTCAACAAGAGTCCTTCCAATGAACACCCAGGACTGATCTCCTTTAGGATGGACTGGTTGGATCTCCTTGCAGTCCAAGGGACTCTCAAGACCACTGTTCAAAAGCACCAATTCTTCTCCACTCAGCTCTTTTTATAGTCCAACTCTCACATTCATACATGATCACTGGAAAAACTATAGCCTTGACTAGACAGGCCTTTGTTGACAAAGAAATGTCTCTGCTTTTTTATATGCTGTCTAGGTTAGTCATAACTTTCCTTCCAAGGAGTAAGCGTGTTTTAATTTCATGGCTGCAATCACCATCTGCACTGAATTTAGAGCCCCAGAATATAAAGTCTGACACTGTTTCCACTGTTTCCCCATCTATTTCCCATGAAGTGATGCGGCCAGACTCCACGATCTTAGTTTTTTGAATGTTAAGCTTTAAGCCAACTTTTTCACTCTCCACTTTCGTCAAGAGGCTCTTTAGTTCTTCTTCATTTTCTGACATAAGGCTGGTGTCATCTGCATATCTTAGATTATTGATATTTCTCCTGGCAATCTTGATTCCAACTTGTGCTTCATCCAGCCTAGCATTTTTCATGATGCATTCTGCATATAAGTTAAATAAGCAGGGTGCCAATATACAGCCTTGAAATACTCCTTTTCCTATTTGGAACCAGTCTATTGTTCTATGTCCAATTCAAACTGTTGCTTCCTGACCTGCATACAGATTTCTCAAGAGGCAGGTCAGGTGGTCTGGTATTCCCATCTTTTCAGAATTTCCACAGTTTATTGTGATCCACACAAAGACTTTGGCATAGTCAATAAAGCAGAAATAGATGTTTTTCCAGAACTCTCTTGGTTTTTCCATGATCCAACGGTTCATGTATTGTTGCCAATTTGATCTCTAGTTCCTCTGCCTTTTCTAAATTCAGCTTGAACATCTGGAATTTCATGGTTCATGTACTGTTGAAGCCTGGCTTGGAGAATTTTGAGCATTATTTTACTAGCGTGTGAGATGAATGCAATTATGTGGTAATTTGAGCATTCTTTGGCTTTGCCTTTCTTAGGAATTGGAAGGAAAATTGACCTTTTCCAGTCCTGTGGCCATTGGTGAGTTTTCCAAATTTGCTGACATATTGAGTGCAGCACTTTTGCGGCATCATCTTTCAGGATTTGAAATAACACAACTGGACTTCCATTATGTCCACTAACTTTGTTCATAGTGATGTTTTTTAAGGCCCACTTGACCTCACATTCCAGGATGTCTGGCTCTAGGTGAGTGTGAGTGTTCACACCATCATGATTATCCAGGTCATGAAGATCTTTTTTGTACAGTTCCTCTGTGTATTCTTGCCACCTCTTCTTAATATCTTCTGCTTCTGTTAGGTCCATACCATTTCAGTCTTTATTGAGCCCATCTTTGCATGTAATGTTCCCTTGGTGTCTCTAATTTTCTTGAAGAAATATCTAGTCTTTCCCATTCTGTTGTCTTCCTCTATTTCTTTGCATTGATCGCTAAGGAAGGCTTTCTTATCTCTCCTTGCTATTCTTTGAAACTCTGCATTGAAATGGGTATATTTTTCCCTTTCTCCTTTGCTTTTTGCTTCTCTTCTTTCTACAGCTATTTGTAAGGCTTCCCCAGACAGCCATTTTGCTTTTTTGCAGTTCTTTTCCATGGGAATGATCTTGATCCCTATCTCCTGTACAATGTCAGAAACCTCAGCCAATAGTTCATCAGGCACTCTATCTATCAGATCTAATCTGTTAAATCTATTTCTCACTTCCACTGTATAATCATAAGAGATTTGATTTAGGTCATACCTGAATGGTCTAGTGACTTAGCATGACTTAGCATGTTCAATTGAAAATATCTGATAGAAGTGCTGAGTTACTTTCTGACTTACCATATGATCTATATTTTTGCATGTTCTATGGGTGCTTGAAAACAATCTGTATCTTTGAAATGTTGGTTATATGGTTTTATTCATATTCATTAAATATAGTTGTTTAATCTGTTTGTTCAAATCATCTATATATTTATTGACATTTTGTTCAATCTATTACCTACTAGGTAAGAAAGGCTAATCTCTCTCATAAGTGATAAATTTATCAATTTGTCCAGTACTTCCAATTATTTTTGCCGTATATATCTTGAAGCTCTATTGTTAGTTGCATACAAGCTTAAAATCTCTTGGTGACTTGAAACTTTAATCTATATAAATAGTGAATTTCTCAACATTAGCAATGCTTTCTGCCTTCAAAATAATCTTATCTGACATTAATATACTTACAGCAATATTCATCCAATTACTATGGTTCATCTTTTCATATCATTTTATTTCTATCTTTACTGTATCACTATAAATAGAACTTAATTGGATATTATAAATATATGTAGACTTCACAGTCTTAATCAGAAACTGTACTTTAATTTTTTTTGCTGATATATTTTAATTCCTTTCTACCTTATTTTGCACCTTGTTTCTCTACTATTTCTGGCTTTATTTCCAACTTAGCTTTAAACTCATTCTATTTTTTCTAGCAGAAAAAAATGCACTCCAATTACCGTAAAAATACTGAAATGCATATTTAACCTGATAAAGTTTATGGCTAATCAACTTATTTACCAGTCTTCTTAATAAGGACATCACAGTGCTTAAATTGTAATTATCTCTTCATATCCTCTTAGTTTCTCTTGCTTATCTTAAATTCCTTCAAATTAGACTATAAATGTCATACTTATTCACTTTTTGTTTAACAGTTTATCTAAATGCTTGTCATATCTTCTTGCTAAAGTGTTCTTTATGTAGTCAGCCCTCACCATTTCTAGATTCTGGATTTGTGAATTTGTTTATTTGCTAAAATTTACAACCCATTAATCAATCGCTGTGGCACTTTCACAGCCATTCACAGATTATATGCATGCTCAGAACCACAAAAAATATAAGTCCCTGAATATACATGTTCCAAGATGAGGTAAAACAAGATGATACTCAGCTTTCTCTCAGCTTGCAGTTTATAAACAAGGGTCCTTTTCATGGTCTATTTAGTGCCATGTTTTTTGCATTTTTATTGGTGATTTCATTATTTAAATAACCCCCAACCATAGTTCTGAGGTTCTGTCTAGTGTTCTTAAGCACAGGAGACTGTGATGGGCCTTTCAGAGAATTTATGTCTGTTAGATAAGTTTGTTCAGACATGAGTTTCAGTGGGGTTGGCCATGAGTTTAATGTTAATTATTGAACAATAAAAATAAGGTTTCCTTAAACAGAAACATCCAAAAGCCAATGTCATATATGGATTCGCTGGCAAAAATATTATAATCAAAGACTCACAGAAATCTAACTGTATTTCCCCTAAGAGAAATGCTTCAGTAATTTATAATGTAATGTTCATGGTGAATTCACAAAGCATGACTACAGTACATAATAAGAATCAACTATATTATGATTTTCCTGCTTCCTGGAATACCTTATTTTGAAATATATTAATGAGCCTATTTGCTATAAAAATTCAAGTTTTCATTTCTTTAAGTATGGTGGTGATTTAGTCACTAAGTCATGTCCAACTCTTGCAGCCCCCATGGACTGGAGCCCAGCAGGCTCCTCTGTCCATGGTTTTTCCAGGCAAGAATACCAGAATGGGTTGCCATTTTCTTCTCCAGAGTTTCTTCTTGACCCAGAGATCAAACTCAAGTTTCCTGCATTGAAGACAGTTTCTTTACCTCTAAGCCACCAAGGAAGTTCTATAATTTCATCTTTTTTTCTTGAAAGACAGTTTCACTAAGTAGAGAATATCAAATTGATAACTGCTTTTACCACACTGAAACTGTTTCTTCACTGTTTTCTGTTTTCCTTTATTACTACTGAGAAATCAACTATCAGGCTAATTATGCCTTTTAAAGTAATTTCTCTTTTTTTCTTTGATCACTTTTAAACATCTTTGCTTTGCTGTTCTAAAACTTGCTAAGCTTCTTTACTGACACTTTTCCTCAGTTCTGGAAAATGAACCTCTAGTTGTTTTTCCCTCTGAATATTTTATATCCTCCATTCTCTCTTTCTGGCACACTGAAAAGATCCATTTTAAATCTCCTCAATCTATGCTCCATCTCTCTAAAACTCCTTAACATTTTTAATTTCTCTGCTTGCTTTTACCTGTGAACATTTTCTTTAGATTAGCTTCAAACCACTATAAACTCTCCATTATATTTTTCTGAACTTTTACAATCTATTGACTAAGTCCAATTATTATGTATAATAGTTTCTAATATTGAAGTTTAATTCCTTTTCTTAAAACTTTCTATATTTTATATTCTCTTGTTCCTTCATTGTTTGCAATGCTTATTTTATCCCAAACATAAATCTTTTAAATTTTGTCTCTGCTTAGTTGGCTCAGTGGTCAAGAATCCACCTGCAATGCAGGAGATACAGGTTTGATCCCTGGTTTGGGAAGATAAGCTAAAGAAGGAAATGGCAACCTGCTGTAGTATTCTTGCCTGGGAAACCCTATTGACAGAGGAACCTGGTGGGTTACAGTCCATAGGTATCACAAAGAGTCGAACATGGCTGAGCACACATACACACACACACACACACATTTCTGATATCTGCCATCCATAACGTTCAGATTATTCTGTTTACTATTCCAGCTTATGCTTCTACATGGTGATTTTATACCTTATGATTTTGTATTTGTTTGCATAATATTTGCACCTTTTTCTATGATAAGCTTTTGAAGTCTGGGCTTAAATTGTTTCCCTCTAGAGAGGATCTTCATTTGGTTCTTCCAGGTATATGGGGACACATTTGACCAGAGACCAACTGAAACTAAATCCACAAGGTTTAACTCCTTGCCCTTAGCTAGAAAAATGCTCTGGGATGACATTTCCTTTCTCATTCTACCCAAGCCAAGAAAGACATAGGCTCATTTTTGTTCATAATCCCTGAGAGGCAGGTATTTCTGTAGTTCACCACTTGGTTATTCACTCTCAGAGGATCCTGACTAATACAAAGTGAGCAGTGAAATACAAAGAAGCTACAAGGGACTAAAAATAACTGTGTGCATGCATAGCTGGGGCAAATTCTAGACAAGATACAAAAAAAGACTCACAAATTCCAGTTGTCACTTTTAAAGAGCTGGAAGCAAAAACAGGGAACAAAGCAGAATAATGCACATGCTCCTGCACTCAACACCACCAAGGCCGCCCAAGCTACCCAAGCCACCCTCCGGCCCGACCCCTGGACATACTCCTACCCTCACTCCTATATACACCCTTATGTAGAGAAGACTGCATCTTCCCAGAAATCATATATCAAAGCTTAATCCCCAATGTGCCTGATTTGGAGATAGGGTCTGATTTGGAGATAGGGTCTTTAAGAAGGTAGTTAAGATTAAGTGATGTCATGAGGGTAAAGTTCTAATCAATGGGGCTGATGTTCTTACAAAAAGACAAAGAAGCACCAGGAGTTCCCAAACACAGAAGAAAGGCCATGTTGAAGACATAGCAAGAAGGTACAGTCCACGAGGTCACAAAAAGTCAGACATGACTGAGTGACTGAACAACAGCCATCTACAAACCAGGAAAAGAAGTCTCACTAGAAACCATCCTGACTGCACATTGATATTAACTTCTAGCCTCCAGAACTGTGAGAAAATAAATTTCCACTGTTTAAGCCACTTAATCTGCATTATTTTGTGATGGCACGCCTAGAAGACTAATATAAAAATATGGATATATTAAAATAAGCTTAAAAAATACACATTCATAATAGAAAGACATATTTGTCTTAATATCATGACTGACATAACATACAATGGAATGTTTTTTTAAAACAATATACAGTAGAACAAAATAAAACTTCCCCATGTCAGTTGAACTTCACTGATAGCTTAAAAATATCAATAGTTCATGCTATCTAATATACACTGATAACATTTTTTGATACCTGCACTAATGAAATTTTTCATTTGTATCCCATCTAGAAAAATACAAAGCTTTCATAATAACAAACTAAATCTGTTCATACAAGAAAAGATATCTTACGGTAAGTACTTGCTTAACACTCTCTTAAATAGATGAAGAAAGAAAAATAGGACACAAAATAAAGGCTATTTTTAGAAATGAAGACATAGTTTCAAAATGCTTTTAACCCAAAGGATAATAAATATACAATATATTAAGTGATGCAGCAAAAACAGTACAGTGAAAATTTATGGATTTAATTGTTTATATTAAAAAAAAAAAGAGGAAAGGCTTAAAATTCAAAGACCTGAGCTTCCAAAGACAGAAGTAGAACAGAAAATCAGAACTTTAAAAAGACAGAAGGGAATGACAAAGGAAAAAGTAGAAATCAGTGAAACAGATATAAATAATAAACATGAAATAAAACATTTTAAAACCATAATTGGTTCTTTAAAAAGATTAGTAAGCTTCACAAACTACTAATAAGATTGATCAAGAAGAAACAGAATGAAAACACTAATCATCATATAAAGAAATGACATTGAAAGAAAAGTAAACAGATACTATGAATAATTTTACACCAATAAATCTGAAAATTTGGATGAAATAGACAAACCACTTTAAAAATACAGCTTACTAAAAAAGACCACAAATAAAATAGAAAATCAAAATACATACCTATCTAGTTGAATCTATTACTTGAAATCTTCCCCAAAATATGTCAAGCTCCCATACTTGTAACCATAAATATCCCTAGTCAAAATGTTTTAGCATAAACCTTTTTAGAAAAAGAAAGAAAATGTCTCTAAGATTTTGGAAGGACTAGCACATCTTGACTCAAAAAGCTGAGGAGGACCAAAGAAACCGTAATCGCAAACTAGTCTCTCTCAAACATAAATCCTTAACTAGATATTAGTAAATATAACTCAACTATACCTAAAAAGGATTATATAACACAACCAAGTGATATGTATCCCAAGAATGAAAGGATGATAAATCAATTTTAAGAAAAACAAATAATAAGGTATTATAGTATTGATTTTTGAGACTGAGAGGTATATAATGTAATTTTTGTAAACTCTTAAAGTCTCTTTCCTAATCAACTTAAACTATATGAAAACAAGTTAAAAAACCAGGGTGTAAAAACAATTTCAAAATACTCTTATGGTATACTTGCAGTAAAGTCTTAAACCCAAACATATTGTAACAAGTAATCTCAAATTTAGGTCTAACTTAAGTTTGCTATGGTGTTTCATCTCAACAAGCTAAAGTAAAAGATGTTCATTTAAAAAAAAATCTACAAATAATAAATACTGGACAGGGTGTGGAGAAAAGGGAACCCTCCTACACTGTCAGTGGGAATGGAAATCGGTACATCCATTATGAATAATATTATGGAGATTCTTTAAAAAACTAAAAATAGTGCAACCATATGATCCCAGAATCCTACTGCTGGGCATATTCCTGGAGAAAACCATCATTCAAAAGGACACATGCACCCCAATGTTTGTTTCAACACTATTTACAATAGCCAGGGCATGGAAGCAATCTAAATGTCCATCAACAGAGGAATGGATAAGAAGATGTGGTACACAGACACAGTAGAATATTACTCAGAAATAATAAAGAACAAAATAATGCCATTTTCAGCAATATGGATGAACCTGAGGCTGCCCAAGAGGTACTAGTGGTAAAGAACCTGCCTACCAATGCAGGAGGCATAAGAGACTTGGATTTGATCTCTGGGTTGGGAAGATCCCATGGAGGAGGGCATGGCAACCCACTCCAGTATTCTTGTCTGGATAATCACATGGAAAGAGGAAGCTGAAAGGCTACAGCCCATAGGGTTGCACAGAGTTGGACATGACTGAAGTGACTTAGCATTCATGCGTGCAAAAATGGACCCTAGAGATTGTCCTGAGTGAAGTAAGTCAGACACAGAAAAACAAGCATCATGTAATATCACTTATCTGTGGAAAATAAAAAGTTATTTACAAAACAGAAGTAGAATCATGGACATAAAAAATAAATGTATGGTTGCCAGGGGGAAGGGTTGGGGGGGAAATATATTAGGAGACTGGGACTGATATACACACACTACTATATATAAAATAGAAAGCTTATAAGGACCTACTGTATAGTACATTGAACTCTACTCAATAGTCTGTGATGGCCTACATAGGAACAGAATCTGAAAAAATAAATAAATAAATAAAGCAGTAACTGATGTTATTCCCCAGATGAAGTACTGTATGATTTCTCTTCGGCGCTCTTTTTTTTTTAATATAAATCCAATGATTTATATGGTATCCTTATAAACAATATTTGCAATTGTTTTAATTTCCAGTAAATTACAAAACTATTTTATGCTATGCACATAGCATTGGCACTCATATTACTAAGAAAAATACATCAAATTTTTGTCCAGTATAAGTGAATGACCAAGGTATCATCAACTTCTTACTGTACAATAGGAAAAATTTATTACCTGCTTAAGTAATAACAGTGCCATACTTAAACCTGTTAACATTAGGTAACAAACATTTTTGTCACTAGAAATATGCTGTTTATATTTTAAGCAAACATGTTATGAAATTAATTAAGCTATAAGCTGAATTTCATTGCTTTCAAAAGGGACTACTTGTATAATAAAAAAGTTCATCTCTCTCAAGTTAATTAATTGAATGAAATATCATGTAATCAAATTTTAACATACTTGATAACATTTTCCAGTAGGTTATTTCAAATATGAGTCTTCAAACTCTTATTCAAAGTAATAAATTATAGTGAAGATCAATTTAATAATATATCCCATTAAGATTTTGAATGAACTATTAATTGTAACTTTGTAATTAACCAATTGAAGGTTTTATGGCTACATATACTGTTGTTAATCAAGTTTTATTTTCATTATTGGTCATAATGAAGTACTAATACTGTCTCTTAAAATGTTCATAAGCCTAATACATATTTTTTACCTGAAATATTTCTTCAATAATCTTGGGAAAGTCACAGATACTATAAATAAATTTAACTACTTTCCAGTTACCTAAGGAATTTAAAAGCTTAAAAGTTAGGGTAACGTTTCAGTTGACAAATACAATGTTCAATTAAGATACTGCATTCTCACATAATACAAAATTTGGAAAAGTTGTCTATTTAATACCAATTACCAGTTAACTTTGTACCCAGCTAATTTTGCTCTATGTAGGAGAAAAAAATCAAATAATATTTATTTGGAAGAAGAAATATTTGAAGAATAAGTTCTTCAGTTGTTTTTGGAAAACATGAATTTACACATATGAGTGCTGATATTATTTATTATTTTTTTCTGATGTTATAAGATGTGGTAGAAAAGAAGACTCATGTCAGGTGTCAAAGCCTTCAAAGAAAACAGATTAACTGGAAGGTCAGAAGCAAAAAGCAACCAGAGAGGCACTGGGTCACACATGTAGGTGGCATATACCTTAAAGCAGAAGAATATAAAAGTGACAAAAGGAGCAAGGAGAAAATCAAAGACTTGAAAAAGATAACATAATCACTAGATATTTACTAAATAAACATTAACTGAATACGTGTTTTGAACAAGTGAATTAAAAGTTAATGGATAAATGTGATAACATCACTTCTGCTTTCTAGTATAACAAAGTATGGGAGATTAACCAAGTATGGGAATATAATGAAGTATGGAAGAAAGAGAGAAAAAACAAGTAAGATTCCTAAAGAAGAATTTAATACTGATTAAGACATGGAAATAAGAACATGTCTTTAAAACACAGAAGATTTGAGAGTGGTTACAGGGCAGGAGAAGGGGTGAACAGATGATGAGATGGTTGGATGGCAGCACCAATTCAATGGATGTGAATCTGAGCAAACTTCGAGAGATAATGAAGGACAGGGAAGCCTGGCGTGCTGCAGTCCATGTGGCTGCAAAGAATCAGACATGACTTAGCAACCAAAGAACAACAGAGAAGTCAAAAAGGAGACTGATCATCAGTGCCTAAAATATTCAAAGTTTGCAATTGGTGTACAAAAAATATTTGTTGGTATGATTTATGGAATCTAAGTAAAAATGACTATGCAAACACAAAGGTATCACTCTTTGGGAAACCATTTCTTGCTACATATACCCATAACATCCTTTTAAAATATCCAATACTTGTTTAAAACTTTGACTTCTCAAAATAGACTGTGTATTCTCTGATGAAGGAATCATGTTCAACATTTTGCCATTTGTCTCAAAACTTACTATGGTGCTTGGCACATGGTAAACATAAATAAAACATGAATGAGAAAGAAGAAAATAAAGAAGAAAGAAGGTGAGAGAGGGAGGAAAATGAGATGGAGGGAGTAGCAGAGAAAACAGGCTGGATAAAGGAGGAAAATCAAGGTTGAAAATAAAGCCATGCTTAAAATGATCCCATGGCAAATCTCTCCAAAAAACATAGATGCAAAACTCCTCATCAAAATACCAGTAAATTAAATTCAACACAGTATTAAAAGGATCATATTCTATATGGAATTTACTTCAAGTTCACAAGGATGGTTTAACATCTGAAAATTGATTGATGTGATATATCATAGTAATAAGACAATGGATAAAACCCTATGATCATCTCAGTAGCTATATAAAGAGTATTTAACAAAATTCAATAGCCACTTAAGATAAAAACTTTCAACAAAGTGAATATAGAGGAAACATATTTCAACATAATAAGGGCAAATATGTAAAGCCCATAGCTAACATCATGGTCAATGATGATTCAGGAACAAGACAGGAATGCTTATTTTTGCCACTTTCATTTAACACAGTACTAGAAGACTTAACTAGAATAACTATCTTCCCAGGTGGTGCTAGTGGTAAAAACCTGTGTGTCAGTGCAGGAGACATAAGAGATATGGGTTTGATCCCTGGATCAGGAAGGGCCCCTGGAGGAAAACATGGCAACCCACTCCAGTGTTCTTGCCTGGAGAATCCATGGACAGAGGAGCCTGGCTGGTTATAGTCCATAGGATCGCAAAGACTCGAACACAACAGAAGCAACTTAGTACTAGTATTAGAGCAAATAATCAAGAAAAAGAAATAAGATATCTAAGTCAGAAAGGAAGAGGTAAAACTCTGTTTTCCAATGGCATATTATACTTTGAAAACCCTAAATACTCCAAAAAATCATTACAAAAAATTCAATAAAGTTGAGGAGTATAAAATCAATGTACAGAAATCAAGTACATTCCTGTACACAAATAACAAACTATCAGAAAAAGTAGTTAAGCAAAACCTTTACAATTTTATCAAACCAAATACCTAGAAATAAATTTTATCAAGGTGAGATCTATATACTGAAAACTGTCACTGATGAAAGAACCTGAAGACGACACAAATGAATGGAAACATATTCTGTGCTCACAGATTAGCATTAATATTGTTAAAATATTCATACTTCTCAAAGTGATCCACAATATCAATTCAATCTCTACCAAAATTCCATCATTATTCACAGATTTTTTTTTTAATCTAAAATGTGTAGGAAATGCAAGACTTCAAATAGCTAAAGAAATTGTGAGGAAAAAATAAGAATCAAGAGGCATCAAACTTCCTGATTTCAAATTAAACTAAAAAGTTATAGTCATCAAAGCAGTGTAATACATGCATTAAAAGAATCTAACCCTAATTAAAATTAAAAGCCTCTGCACAACAAAGGAAACTATAAGCAAGGTGAAAAGACAGCCTTCTGAATGGGAGAAAATAATAGCAAATGAAGCAACTGACAAACAACTAATCTCAAAACTATACAAGCAACTCATGCAGCTCAATTCCAGAAAAATAAATGACCCAATCAAAAAATGGGCCAAAGAACTAAATAGACATTTCTCCAAAGAAGACATACGGATGGCTAACAAACACATGAAAAGATGCTCAACATCACTCATTATCAACGAAATGCAAATCAAGACCACAATGAGGTACCATTTCACACCAGTCAGAATGGCTGTGATCCAAAAGTCTACAAGCAATAAATGCTGGAGAGGGTGTGGAGAAAAGGGAACCCTCTTACACTGTTGGTGGGAATGCAAACTAGTACAGCCACTATGGAGAACAGTGTGGAGATTCCTTAAAAAATTGCAAATAGAACTGCCTTATGACCCAGCAATCCCACTGCTG
This sequence comes from Neotragus moschatus, assembly GCA_006410615.1. Taxonomy (NCBI): domain Eukaryota; kingdom Metazoa; phylum Chordata; class Mammalia; order Artiodactyla; family Bovidae; genus Neotragus; species Neotragus moschatus. The sequence continues at coordinate 239,019 of SJYA01000112.1, forward strand.
GGCATACACATCAAGGAAACCAGAATTGAAAGAGACACGTGTACCCCAATGTTCATCGCAGCACTGTTTATAATAGCCAGGATGTGGAAGCAACCTAGATGTCCATTAGCAGATGAATGGATAAGAAAGCAGTGGTACATATACACAATGGAGTATTACTCAGCCATCAAAAAGAATATATTTGAATCAGTTCTAATGAGGTGGATGAAACTGGAGCCTATTATACAGAGTGAAGTAAGCCAGAAAGAAAAACACCAATACAGTATACTAACACATATATATGGAATTTAGAAAGATGGTAATGATAACCCTGTATGCGAGACAGCAAAAGAGACGCAGATGTACAGAACAGACTTTTTGACTCTGGGAGAGGGAGAGAGCGGGATGATTTGGGAGAACGGCATTGAAACATGCATAATATCATATAAGAAATGAATCACCAGTCTAGGTCTATGCAGGATACAGGATGCTTGGGGCTGGTGAACTGGGATAACCCAGAGGGATGATATGGTGAGGGAGGTGGGAGGGGGGTTCAGGAGTAGGAACTTATGTACACCCGTGGTGGATCCATGTTGATGTATGGCAAAACCAATACAGTATTGTAAAGTAAAAAAATAAAAATAAATTTAAAAAAATTAAAAATAAAATAAATAAATTTATATTTTTTAAAAAGTCATATGTACAATGGAACAAAATAGAGGATACAGAAATAAACTCATGAATATATGGTCACAACCAAATTATGACAAATTAGCCAAACATATAAAAAGGAAACAGGATAATATTTCCAATAAATGGTGTTGGAAATCCTGGGCAGCCATATGCAAAAAGGTGAAGCTATATCCCACTCTTACACCAAAACAAAGATGAACTCAAAATAAATTACAGACTTGAATACCTGAAACCATAAAACTAGAAGTAAACATGGAGGGTAAACTCCTTGATAGTGTTCTTGACAATGAATTTTTTGGATTTGATGCCGAAAGTAAAGACAATAGATGCAAAAATATGATGACGTAGTTTACTCTGACTACATCAAATGAAAATATCTATCAACAAAATGATGTCAACCTACAGAATGAGAGAAAGTATCTGGAAACCATATATCTGATAAGTAACTAATATCCAAAATGTGTAAAGAAGTTATTCAAACAAATAGCAAAGAAAAAAAAAAATCTGATGAAAACAATGGCAGAAGATCTAAACAGCTATTTTTCAAACGAAGAAAATCGATAACCAACAGGTACATGAAGAGGTGCTCAATGTTATTAATCATCAGGGAAATATAAATCAAACCATAATGAGATATTACTTTATATTTGTAAAAAAAAATGGCTATTATCAAAAAGATAAAAAATAACATGTTTTGATGAGGATATAGAGAAAAGGGAACCCTTGTGCACTGTTTGTGGGAATATAAACTGGTTTAGCCATTATGAAATGTATAAAATTTTCTCAAAAACTTAAAAATATAACTAGCATTGATACAGTAGTTACACTTCTTGGTTACATATCATAAGGAAATATAATCGCTACCTCAAAGAGGTATCCACATCCTTATGTGTACTGCAGCATTGTCTATAATAACCAAGACACAGAAATAACCTATCTTTACCAATGAATGAGTAGATAAAGGGTGTGGCGTATACATTTGTCTATAAATACATATGGATATATGTATATATATGCACACATACATAAATATAAACTGGAATATTATTTGACCACAAAAAAGAAAGAAATCCTGCCATTCACAACATTTGAGAAGGAACTTAGATCATTTTCTCACCTAAAGCAAGAGATCTTTCCAATATGCCTAAGAACTACAGTTTTTGCTGAAGTCGTTTAGGAGGTTACTTAACCTGGGAAGGGACCACTTCTGTCTCAAGCCACTTGTTTTATTGGTAGACCAGTCATTAATTTTCTATTCCCCCTGATAGTTCTCTCCTGCTGATCTCCTCTGAACCCATAAACATTTTTAATAGTATAAAAGTAATTAATGAAAACCTACTTATTACTTTTTAAAAGTATTGAAAGCATGCAGGTAAAAGCAAAGACCCCTTTGACCACAACTTACAAAGTCTTCCTTTTAAAATTTCTGCATCTAAATAAAGACATAAGTAATCCTAATGCCTTTGCAATTAATGAGCAGTATGACTTTTTTCCTTAGAGACTTCTAAGAACTTTTAAATTCATGTTTTAAGACTTTAAAAAGAAGCTATAGAACCGTAAGATCTCTCATCTATCCAGTCATTAATCTATTATTTAAAAAATTTTATTTAGTGGCTATTTTGTTTGGGGTCCTTGCAGTACACTGAAGATACCATAGTGAATAAAAAAGACATGGTATCAGACCTTAGGCACTTACTACTTAAAGGAAAAAGTAGATATAGAATGAGAAATTTATCTGCCTCATAAAATTACCTCAAATTCAAATTTGCCAGATCTGTACATAGACAGATAAGACTAATAAGATTTTCCACCATTATTTGTCGGGAGCGGCTCCGAGAGAAAAATCCACCCATGACAAGGTTCTGGGCTGAGGTGACCTGGCCCAAAGAGGCCAGGCCATCTGGATGTACTCGAGGACCTCAACCAGTGGCATGACCCCTCACTTTGCATCGCTTTGCTTCTTGGTAGTGATTGTTCTGATTTTCCTAGTGCAGCCTAGAGGTTCAGTGAATAGGGCAATGAAATCTTAAACTGCTGCTAAACCGCAGCGGTCATCGAGGCTAACACTGCTCTCAGGGATCTGGGTTAGCATGGGGCCTGGGATGAAGTCCTTTTATAAATATGTAACCTTTGGCACATCTTGATTTGACCTTCTTAGACCCACTTGGGTTAGGAGAGGCCCTAATGATTATAGAATAGTTATAAATGCACATGAATGCAATAATAAAATGCACCCTGACACTCTATGAGTTCCCAGCCGGCATATATACGGCTGGCTTAGAAGAGCCGGCAGAATTTAAAAGAAATAAGGTAGTAAAAATAAGCTTTTGATCATAAACGGGTCTATAATATTTTCTGACCAGTAATAACTGCTGAGCTGCTTCTGAATTTCTTATACCTTACCCATGGGGCACCTGGGAGTGCTCTAGCTGTAGAAAATAGATTTGGATATTAGTTAAGGAGAATGTAAGCTACTATTAATAATTAACTTTCTGTGCGAATAGTGATTGTTTTACTATCATGAGAATTAATGTAAGAAAACCACTGAAACTGTTATTGTATGTAAGAGTAGAATGTAGAAGCGAAACTCTGGCTACCGCTTGGATGCCTGCTGANAATGTAAGCTACTATTAATAATTAACTTTCTGTGCAAATAGTGATTGTTTTACTGTCATGAGAATTAATGTAAGAAAACCACTGAAACTGTTATTGTATGTAAGAGTAGAATGTAGAAACGAAACTATGGCTACCGCTTGGACGCCTGCTGAAACCTGCAAGCAAGTTGCCTGATATTTGATCTGTGAGACAAAAGCAAGAGAGACAGCAGCGAGACCAGAAAAATGGAAAGGCCGTTTAAGGAGTGTAGAAGAAAACAGGACACTTAAATTGATTATTGTTCCAGCCCAAAAGGACAAGAAGACTTTGTACCCAAAACTGACTTTGTTGGAAATCTCCCCTAAAGAGTCAGGGAAACAAAACAAAACAGATTGCTACTTAGTGATAAGAAAGAAAGAAAAATGATGGCCTACTGTTAATGATTGATATTTTAAAAAGGTATATAAAGTCTAAAAGAGAGATTAAGGGGAGGATTCATTAAATTGGCTGTGTCCCTGAGGCCAGTCTCCATTCAGTGGATTCGGCTGTGTCCCTGAGGCCAGTCTCCGTGCTTAATTGTGCTTAATTGGCTGTGTCCTTGAGGCCAGTCTCCGTTCTCCGCCAACACCGTTCATCCCGCCAGACCCCTGGACCCCCACGGAGGCTGGACCCCTCCCCTCACAATTATTTATTTTGTTCCTAATTTATCCTACCAGAAATGTCCAAACATGAAGACTGAAAGTAAATTAGCCCAGGTAACATGATTCTTCAGAACAAGAGTCAAACAAACATAACCATGTATCTTAGTTCATATTATATAGAATTTTAGTTTTATTGGGGTCTTGCTGAAGTTAAAATGCCAGCATATTGAAATACATCAATCATATAGTCATATTAATCAGGTAAAACTTGGATTCAGTCAGTTCAGTCACCCAGTTGTGTCTGACTCTTTGTGAACCCATGGACTGCAGCACACCAGGCCTCCCTGTCCATCACCAACTCCTGGTGTTTACTCAGACTCATGTCCATCGAGTCAGTGATGACATCTAACCATCTCATCTCCTGTCATCCCCTTCTCCTCTACCTTCAGTCTTTCCCAGCATCAGGGTCTTTTCCAATTAATCAGTTCTGCTCATCAGCTGGCCAAAGTACTGGAGTTTCAGCTTCAGCATTACTCCCTCCAATGAATATTTAGGACTGATTTCCTTAAGGATTGACTGGTTAGATCTCCTTGCAGTCCAAGGAACTCTCAAGAGTCTTCTCCAACACCACAGTTCAAAAGCATCAGTACTTTGGCACTCAGATTTTTTTATAGTCCAACTCTCACATTCATACATGACTATTGGAAAAACCATAGCTTTGACTAGATGGACCTTTGCTGGCAGAGTAATATCTTTGCTTTTTAATATCCTGTCTAGGTTGGTCATAGCATTTCTTCCAAGAAGCAAGTATCTTTTAAGTTCATGGCTGCAGTCACCATCTGTGGTGATTTTGGAGCCCCCCAAAATAAAGTCTCTTACTGTCCCCATTGTTTCCCCATCTATTTGCCATGAAGTGATGGGACCAGATGCCATGACCTTCGTGTTTTGAATGCTGAGTTTTAAGCCAACGTTTTCACTTTCCTCTTTCACTTTCATCAGAGGCTCTTTAGTTCTTCTTCACTTTCTGCCATAAGTGTGGTGTCATCTGCATATCTGAGGTTATTGATATTTCTCCCAGCAATCTTGATTCCAGTTTGTGCTTCTTCCAGCCTGGCATTTCACATGATGTACTTTGCATACAAGTTAAATAAGCAGGGTGACAATATACAGCCTTGACATACTCCTTTCCCTATCTGAAGCCAGTCTGTTGTTCCATGTCTTGTTCTCACTGTTGCTTCTTGATCTGCATACAGATTTCTCAGGAGGCAGGTCAGGTGGTCTTGAAGAAGTTTTCACAGTTTGTTGCAATCCACACAGTCAAAGGCTTTGGTGTAGTCAATAAAGCAAAAGCCTATGTTTTTCTGGAACTCTCTTGCTTTTTCAATGATCCAATGGATGTTCACAATTTGATCTCTGGTTCCTCTGCCTTTTCTAAATCTAGCTTGAACATCTGGAATTTCACAGTTCACTTGATCTTAAAGCCTGGCTTGGAGAATTTTTAGCATTACTTTGCTACCATGTGAGAAAAATGCAATTGGGCAGTAGTCTGAACATTCTTTGGCATTGCCTTTACTTGGAATTGGAATGAAAACTGACTTTTTCCAGTCCTGTGCCCACTGCTGTGTTTTCCAAACTTGCTGGCAAATTAAATGCAGCATTTTCACAGCATCATCTTTTAGGATTTGAAATAGCTTAGCTGGAATTCCATCACCTCTACTAGCTTTGTTCGTAGTGATACTTCCTAAGGCCCACTTGACTTCACATTCCAGGATATCTGGTTCTGGTTGGGTGATCACATCATCATGGTTATCTGGGTCATGAAGATCTTTTTGTATGGTTTTTTTGTGTATTTTTACCACCTCTTCTTAATATCTTCTGCTTCTGTTAGGTCCATACCATTTCTGTCCTTTATTGTGCTCATCTTTTTCCATTTTCAGGTGGAAACTTGGATTATCTAGACCATTTATCCACTGTGATTATTGTTTTGCTGACATACATAGTATGCATGCATATTTCCAGATATATGAAATTTACAAACTTACGAGGGAATCAGTTCCACTATTAAATGATCTTAGTTTCCAAATTGAATGGAAATATGTTTCCCTATGACTTCTATCCATTTTCCCATTAAACTATTTTAAGTCATATAAAATAAACCTACTTCCCTTCTATTAATATTCTTCAGACTCTTATACATGACAGGGAGCAATATCACATGACTTTGTTCATGTTTTGGCATAGCCAGGGATGACTGAGCAAATACTACTGGCATCGTGGGTTAAAAGCTGTATGAATGGCAAACAAATCTTGAAAGTTAAAGACAGAGGAATCTCCTCTGGAGACATTCATTTATTTTTCAAAAGGCAACAGATCCAGGGGTCATCACCATTTCTCCAGAGATGATTTACATTGTTTATATTTCAGAGCAAAGTTCTGTATTCATTTCTTGTCTCCCATTCTTCCCTCCCTTTCTCTCCATCCTCTTAGAGATAAGGAGGAATAACTGTGCCACCAGCCTCTAAATAAGCCAGTTCAGTTCAATTCAGTCCTTCAGTTGTGTCTGACTCTTGGCGACCCCATGACCTCCCCTGTCCATCATCAACTCCCGGAGTTCATTCAGACTCACGTCCATCAAGTCGGTGATGCCATCCAGCCATCTCATCCTCTGTCGTCCCCTTTTCCTCCTGCCCCCAATCCCTCCCAGCATCAGAGTCTTTTCCAATGAGTCAACTCTTTGGATGAGGTGGCCAAAGTGCTGGAGTTTCAGCTTTAGCATCGTTCCTTCCAAAGAACACCCAGGATTGACCTCCTTTAAATAAGCCAAGAGATCCATAATCTAGGAGTTCCTGCCCCTATCGTATCTGCAGGTGACATATTCCTTCATTATGTTACCATATAGGGGGATGAGAAGTAAACTGATTAAAGTGTTACATGAGTAATTAAAATATTATCTGAGGCAGAAACCTCTTACTTTTCATGCCAGAATAAAATAAATGTATCTATAACATTTTATCAAAAGATAGCTAGTATTAAGATAGTTATTATTAAGACTTCTCTTCTTCAGACCTCATATCTTGAGATTCCTCAAGCTAATTATCAATCCCCTCAGCACATTAATAATATTTCACTATTAGCATGTCAATTTGCTACTTTCTCCATAAAATAGGTCCCTGGAATAAAGTAATAACTAAGACATAGGAAATTATATTTCAATCTTTTTAATCCAACTTTACATGTTTGTATTAGCATATGGAAAAGGATACAATGAAAAGAAGATCTTTCTCTGTGTCTTTGTTGATGAGGCATGACAATAGTCTTCCTTAGACTACCTAAATTCACTTGAAAATCTGTCCCCAGCCTTCTCCAAGCCTAACTTTGATGTCTACTATTAGAAATTCTTTGGCAGTCTTGGAATCCTGTCCATAGACTATCGGAAGAGGTACACAGCATTTTGAGTAACAGTAGTGTCTCAGGACAGTGAAAGCAGGTTTCAACATCTGCTTTAAGTTGTCTTCAGATATTATCACACAAAATAAACTTAATTATGAATTAAACTTTAAGTCAAGTTATCCATTTGCACAAAGTGAATTCTGTAGGCTACAATGAATGTTATGGGGGGTAGGTATATAAAGAGAATAAAGTTGAAGTTTGCCCCAAATCTTAGAGTATGTGATGTAAGTTTGGATCTAGAGTCTCAAAAGCTGAGTTTAGACAGAGCACACTATCAAAATGTTAGGCCAACTAATACATGTAATAATCATTTCTGAGCATAAACTCATTTGCTGGGAACATTTTTTATATCTCCTAGAAACATTCTGGGATATTTCCTGGTCTGAAACATCAGATGTAATCTCTTAAACATTTACAGCTCTGAAGGAGACAATTTACTAGTCATGTATTGTCCACAGTAAAGAAGCATTTGAGTAAGTAGAAAGCCATCTTTCTAAAATAAATTTTCTGTTAGAAAAAAATTGTGCCCACTTCTTACATGATCTTTTACTTACTTCACCAATTTGATTTCCCTATTTTCCTTTAAAAGATGCCTACTATGTGCTATAAACAACATAACTTACAAACTTTCAGGGATATGATATGACCTTTTAAAAAGCAGTTATAACTTTATTTAGGACTCCTGTTTTAACCACTGTCCAAGTCAATTTGAAATGCTAAAGCTAACCCTTTTTCCTTAACAATAATTATCAACAAAAATGTATATAATTACTATAAGTGGATCAGATATTTTACCTATAAACAAAGATATTCAAAGCAATACATCTTTGTTCCTCACCCCCAAATTTCCCAACCTCGTCATACTGGTTTTTCTTCTAAACAGAGGGAGGAATTTCACTATTTTAACTGGTAATATCATTCCTCTCAGACCTGTCTCTATTCATTTCTATTCTGGTATTATCTTTTAGAATTTTGCATTTTGAATTGAACAGCTTTCGAAAAGAGAAAGCTGGCGTCTAAAAAAATGGGCTACTCTCTTTAATGCCCTTGTTGACAGGGTACAAGAGTACTTCAGGAGCTTACCTAGTAAATGAACTGCTCCTTGAACTTGGCAACAGTCCACACTTTCAAATGCCAGCAACTCCCAGGGAGCTTTGGATTTCAGCTAATTTCAGCTACAAATGATTCCTACAGGGGGTTTCTTCCATTAATTATGCTTAAGAACAAGCTCATTGTCAGCATGGGTTTTAAAATAACTTTTTTCCAAAGGTTTCTTGTTGCATTAAAGCCCCTTTGCACTTCACTGTCACTGAAACCCCGTGGTACTCACTCCAGGGAGGCGCTCAGCGTCGATGTGTGTCTCCTGTCTTCCGTGGGAGCTGATACATGTACTGAAGTGACAAGGTGACATAGGAATCCCATCCTTTGTAAGAACAGTCCTGCTTGATGTCTTTTTATTTCTCAAGAGGAGGTACTGTGAAGGAAAAATATTGGATGAGATAATTATTAGCATTATCACTTTCATGATTGCTATTATCAATCTCTGAACATTAATCCCTATGTGTTTTCCTGAGATTACACCCCTTACCAACCACCCCAACGAAAACAAACCAACGCAAAGCAGTGGCTGAGCACCCACATCGGCACTTTTAATATAGCTGAAATTAGTTTAGCTCTAGCTCAAAAAACACTTCATTGTTTCAGACTGTTAACCACAATGCCTTATAAAGTGAAGCATGTTTACTGTCATTTCGCAAAAGTCATTTCTTCCTTTAGGAATTTGGCACTGAAGAATTTCAAAGATATCAGTGTGGGGCTGTTATCGTGCACCAGCCAAGGCTGTCAGGCCTCATTATCTCCAAGACAAAAATTACAGACTAATGCATTAAACGCATGACTAGAAACACGCTGGGCACCCTCTCCGTTCTGCGGTAATGGGATGACACCCGCCGCCCGCAAGCTGAACTGCAACCGGTTCCCCTCCCCCTTTGCATTGCACTGCAAAGAGTAGAGAGATGATAAACACCCAAGTCAAAATCGAATTGCTGGATTTACTGCCGGCAGGACCCAGCAGCGCCGCTGTTCCTGTGAATGCAGTGCATTCATTTTCACAAAGCCCATTTCAAGGAGTCTGTCATGAAGCAAACACACTTCTTATCTGCTTGAATATTAGCATAGCAGCTCCTGGCCCCCATTTATCTTTTCTACAAAAGGAAGAAGAAGTCAATTTGAGGGGTTTGTTCTGATTCTATAAAATAAATTGCTTTCAGTGATTACAGAATGATGTCATTCTGGCTAATGTGGGTGGAGTTTTTTTACAACTATTTTTAATTTTCCAGTCACTTTTTAAACATGCACTTTTGTTTCTCTGTAAGGTTTATATCACAGACTTTACAGGTAAGTCCTGGAAGACATCGGGCATCTCCAAAACAGACTGATGAGGTGACATTTTAAAATCCAACACGCTGACGGTGACGGTGCAGTGTCCCTCCTCCTGCTTATGCATCTATCACATACACTGGGCCAAAAAAGAGCTCAGTTATTTTTTCCTGCCCGAATTTAAGCTATAAACTCTAGCCTCACTGCCCTAAATCATTAATGCTTATGGTGGGCACCTGTGAGATCTAAGCTGACCAAAAAGAAATGATGGAGCTTAAATGTACAACAGATAAATACATTGGTCTGTGTATGGTGCAGAGAGAATAAGAGCTTTCTCCTGAGCTGGAAGGAATTATACTCCTGCCTTAACCAGTCAGATGCCTGAGCAAACCACTCAGATTTCCAACCTGGAAATTTTTTAAATTATCAAACTGTAGAAAACTTGCAAGAAAGCTTAGATCATTTGAGAGAATAAAAGAATGTAACCTTTGATGTGAGACTGACCTGGTAAGAATAAGGGCTCTACTATTTAAGCAGTTGGGTGGCCTTGGGCAAGTTTCCTAGTCTCAGTTTCCCCTTATGTAAAATGAGGAAAGACAAAGCCTTGTTTTATAGGGTTGTTGGGAGGAGTAAGAACTATAAAGTATGAAATTCACAGCAGGGAATTAGAACACAGCACAGTATATTAGAAAATTTCTGACTACAAATATTTTTTTTTAACATCTATTGAATATTTTCATTTGCTAAAATGTTATGAGTTTTATAGTCATAGAATAAGTAACTCAGCTATTCCACCTACTTACAGCAATGTTTTCTAGGATTACTATCTCCCTCCTTCTCTTTTAATGTTGATCAATTACATTAAGTGCCTACTCAGCTATGAACATCTTCCAAGTCATAACTGTGAGTCTTTGGGTGAGCAAAATATTGGCTCACACGGACATGTGGGCATAAGTCTCACCCTTCTTTCACCACCCTTCACTTCCCCCAAGTTGTGAATTGATCAGAATTCAAACACAATACTGTCCACTCATTTTCTAGTTCAGTATTTCAATTCTCTTATCCTAACACAATACACATTAGTGGCTTTAGAGTGTAATTTAACCTAATGGTTTTTTTTTTTTTTCCACTTAATTGATCACCTGTGATGACCAGTGCATTATATGTTAGGTCCTGGAATAGATCATTAGAACATCCTCTCTTCCTTCTAGGAGAGTTCAGTGCAGAAGGGTAAAGTAAAATGATGCCCAAATAACTGAAATAGAAGATTTCAACTCATTTTCAATGCTAAATGAGATAGCATTTAAGAAAAATAAAAATCCTACAGAATTATTATACACTAAGGGAACTAGAAACAGCTTCTATGAGATGGCATTTGGCACAAGCCTTGATATATGCTTAAAATAGAAAAAATGGGATGGGTTTGAGAGGTAAAATAGGCACAAAAATAAAAGACAATTCAGGCAGATGAAACTTTTGTATAGGCAATAGTAGATGTAAATCATAGTGCTGTTGTTGTTGAGTCACTAAATCATGTTTGACTCATTGCAACCCCATAACTGCAGCACACTAGGCTCCTCTGTCCTCTGTTATCCCCTGGAGCTTGCTCAAATTCACATCCTTTGTGTCATACTGAAGAGGATTTTAACTGCCTAAGTAAAATTTGGTTCTGAAATTGTAAGCAACATCAAACACTAGAAGTGTCTGTATAGAAATAGAAACATTTTTGTTTTCAAAAGAAATCTAGTAGCAATGTAAATGCAGTATCATACTGGTAGGCTGCAGTCCATGGGGTCGCTAAGAGTCGGACACGACTGAGCGATTTCACTTTCACTTTTCACTTTCATGCATTGGAGAAGGAAATGGCAACCCACTCCAGTGTTCTTGCCTGGATAATCCCAGGGATGGGGGAGCCTGGTAGGAGCCTGTCTATGGGATCGTATAGAGTCAGACATGACTGAAGTGACTTAGCAGAAAGTTCATAATCAGAGAAGGCAATGGTACCCCACTCCAGTACTCTTGCCTGAAAAATCCCATGGACGGAGGAGCCTAGTAGGCTGCAGTCCATGGGGTCGCTAAGAGTCGGACACGACTGAGCGATTTCACTTTCACTTTTCACTTTCATGCATTGGAGAAGGAAATGGCAACCCACTCCAGTGTTCTTGCCTGGATAATCCCAGGGATGGGGGAGCCTGGTAGGAGCCTGTCTATGGGATCGTATAGAGTCAGACATGACTGAAGTGACTTAGCAGAAAGTTCATAATCAGAGAAGGCAATGGTACCCCACTCCAGTACTCTTGCCTGAAAAATCCCATGGACGGAGGAGCCTAGTAGGCTGCAGTCCATGGGGTCGCTAAGAGTCGGACACGACTGAGCAATTTCACTTTCACTTTTCACTTTCATGCATTGGAGAAGGAAATGGCAACCCACTCCAGTGTTCTTGCCTAGAGAATCCCAGGGACAGGAGCCTGGTGAGCTGCCATCTATGGAGTCGCACAAAGTCGGACATGACTGAAACGACTTAGCAGCAGCAAGTTTATAAAAAATAACTGGGTCATCTCTTCCTTTCATGGATATCAACTCCTTATCACATTATATTCCACACTTATTGATGGAAAAGCCTAAGAAGTTCAGCCTGTCTTAACTTGTCCCTTAATGCATCACTAGGAGCAGGGCATGTTACTCTCTGCTTTCTGCAGTACAAAGGAAATGGAGATCAGAGAGTAGGCCTGTAACTGACTCCATCCTCTCAGGCTCTTTCCTGAGCTATTATTACGGGCCACGTAAGGCCATAGGCAGCCATGAAATATGTCTCCTCTTCTCCATTCCTGGGAAAATAACTTAAATTTTCTACTTTTATAAAGCATTTCTTTTTTCTTCAATGGATTCAAAATGTGCTTTTAATAATCCTTTCAATAGCCTTCTGAAGGAAAATCTTATACAAGAATTATCATTCTGCCCTTACAGATTGGGAAAACTGAGCAGAGAGATTGAATGTCTTGCCTGAGGCCACATAGCGAGTTAATTTTAGAGCCAAGAATAGTCATCCTTACTGTTTCTTTGAAACAGTAGCACAGGCTGCGTCACTGTGAGTACATTCCTTGTGAACTGTGTCAAAGGCAGCAAATATTACTATGATACCCACATTCTGCTGCTGCTGCTGTCACTTCAGTCGTATCTGACTCTGTGCGACCCCGTAGATGGCAGCCCACCAGGATCCCCCGTCCCTGGGATTCTCCAGGCAAGAACACTGGAGTTAGTTGCCATTTCCTTCTCCAATGCAGAAAAGTGAAAAGTGAAAGTTAAGTTGCTCATTTGTGTCTGACCCTCAGGGACCCCATGGACTGCAGCCTTCCAGGCTCCTCCATCCATGGAATTTTCCAGGCAAGAGTACTGGAGTGGGGTGCCATTGCCTTCTCCGACCCACATTCTAGGTGCTGATATATGTAACCAGTATGATGACTATCACAAATGAGAATGAAACTCTCGAAAAGGAAGATCATTAGGTTGTACTCTCACCTCTCTTTTCCACATATATATGAGCTATTTATAAACTTCTCCTAAAACCTATGTTAAAAAAAAGAAAAAAGTTAAAGTGTTAGCCATTCCATCATGTCCAACTCTTTGCAACTCTGTGGACTGTAGCCTACCAGGTTCCTCTGTCCATAGAACTATCCAGGCAAGAATATCGGAGTGGGTAGTCATTCCCTTCCCCAGCAGATCTTCCCAACTCAGGGATCAAACTCAGGTCTCCTGCACTGCAGGCAGATGCTTTATTGTCTGAGCCACCAAATTAGTCTTTTCAATTCCAGTTCCTCACCAAAGCTGAAGTTTAGGCAGTTTAAGGTTCTACACAATGGGACAACTTGCTTCTCAGAATCACATAATATACTTTGTCTTACCTTGTGCTCTCACAATTAAAAAAAAAAAAAAAAAAAAAGACACAAAAATGTTGTAGCTCCAGATGTATTATTTAATGAATTTGGTATTTGTATTAAAGATACTTTTCTCTGGTGGCTCAATGGTAAAGAATCTGCCTGCCAATGCAGGAGACGGGTTTTCCAACCCTCAGTCAGGAAGCTCCCTTGGAGTAGGAAATTGCAACCCACTCCAGTATTCTTGCCTGGGAAATCCCATGGACAGGCTGGCAGTTCATGGGATCACAAAGAGTCAGACATGGCTTGGTGACTAAACAACAACAATAGGTCATAAGTAATAGGACATCCACCTACCAGGATGTGATGGAGATAGGCAATTTCTGGACTGATTCAGTAACATAACAATATCACTGCATCCCTAGGCTCCTGGACTATACCCTTTTTCATAATGACACTTCTTATTGCATCATGGTGGTGAGAGGGCTGCTTTGATTGAGCATCAAATCCTTATTCAAAAATGGAAATGGGAAGTGGCAGAAGCATGCCAGCTGTGACAGGAACCACCCCATGCTCAAGATCAGGGGCAGTGACGGAGAGTGCCAGGCTGCAACTGCGCAGAACTATCCCATGTACGAGGTCAGGGGCGAGGCCAAGAGGAGCAACTCCACGTCCAAGAGCGGCAGCTGTGCTGGCAAAGGACGGCCAATAGGAACTACTCCACATTCAAAGGCATGAGGGGCGACCTTGTCCAAGGTAAGGAGCAGCAGCTGTGCTTTGCTGGAGCAGCCATGAAGAGATATCCCATGTCCAAGGTAAAAGAAACCCAAGTAAGAAGGTAGGTATTGCAAGAGGGCATCAGAGGGCAGATACAATGAAACTATAATCACAGAAAACAAGCCAATCTGATGACATGGACCACAGCCTTTTCTAATTCAATGAAACTAAGCCATATTGTGTGGGGCCGCCCAAAATGGACAGGTCATGGTGGAGAGGCCTGACAGAATGTGATCCACTAGAGAAGGGAATGACAAACCACTTCAGTATTCTTGCCTTGAGAACCCCATGAACAGTATGAACAGGCAAAATGATAGGATACTGAAAGAGGAACTCCCCAGGTCAGTAGGTGTCCAATATGCTGAGGGGAATGAAGGGATGGAGCCAAAGCAAGAACAATACCCAGTTGTGGATGTGGCTGGTGATAGAAACAAGGTCTGATGCTGTAAAGAGCAATACTGCATAGAAACCTGGAATGTCAGGTCCATGAGTCAAGGCAAATTGGAAGTGGTCAAACAAGAGATGGCAAGAGTGAACGTCGACATTCTAGGAATCAGCGAACTAAAACGGACTGGAATGGGCGAATTTAACTCAGATGACCATTATATCTACTACTGTGGGCAGGAATCCCTTAGAAGAAATGGAGTAGTCATCATGGTCAACAAAAGAGTCTGAAATGCAGTACTTGGATGCAGCCTCAAAAACGACAGAATGATCTCTGTTTGTTTCCAAGGCAAACCATTCAATATCACAGTGATTCAAGTCTATGCCTTCAGTGATGCTGAAGAAGCTGAAGTTGAATGGTTCTATGAAGACCTCCAAGATCTTTTAGACTTAACACCCCAAAAAGATGTCTTTTTCATTATAGGAGACTGGAATGCAAAAGTTAGAAGTCAAGAAACACCTGGAGTAACAGGGCAAATTTGACCTTGGAATACGGAATGAAGCAGGGCAAAGGCTAATAGAGTTCGCCTATGACACACTGGTCATAACAAACAACCTTTTCCAACAACACAAGAGAAGACTCTACACATGGACATCACCAGATGGTCAACACTGAAATCATATTGATTATATTCTTTGCAGTCAAAGATGGAGAAGCTCTATACAGTCAGCAAAAACAAGACTGGGAGCTGACTGTGGCTCAGATCATAAACTCCTTATTGGCAAATNTAGTCCCTTAAATCTATTTCTCACTTCCACTGTATAATCATAAGGGATTTGATTTAGGTCATACCTGATAAAGTCAGGCTAATTACAAAGTTGGCAGACGTTCCTCCAGGCCAGGCTTAAGAATTACCATGGAGAAGGAAGATGGTATTTTGGACAGTGTGGGGAGCTTTCTGAAGAGTTACTAAGACCTGCTTTAAGCTCTCTAACTTCCCTTAGCTGTGAAGATACAGGCTCTCTTGGTGAGCATTTGGTGGGGTTTGGAACATCTTGTGTGGTAAGAACACAGAAGCAAAAGCAAAGCTGGCTGGGCTGTACTTCATGGGACAACACTGCAGCCTCAAATGCCTCTTAGAACCACATTCTAGGCACTCTAAAAATATAAGTTAAACACTAGAATTCCCTCCAAAGCTCGCACACCTGTCATCATTACATGGATCATAAAGAGACTTCACAGTTTAAAAAACAGAAACAGACTCAAAGACATAAAAGACAAACTTATCAAAGGCGTAATAAGGTTAAATTAGGAGTTGGGATGTGATGAGGACACAGCAGCAAAACAAATCTGGGCTCATCTGCATTGCACTGGATGACTTTCTCCTGCCCCAGGGTGCCTGTGCTCCAAGGCACTTCATGGTGACAGTGAAGCTCGGTGCCCCTTCTGCCCCACTCAGCAGGCAGGCGAGGACCTCATCCCTGCTCCTGTTCGTGTGTTCCTCCTTCCCCAGTTTCACACCACTGGGCCACCGGGAACATCTAGTACATCTGCCCCTAATGAATTACATTGGGGGAAGATCTATGTATATTTCCTCCCTCTCCATCATCCAGAGGATGTGATTTTTTTTTTTTTTTTTTACAATGGGACAGTATAAGCAGAGATGGCATTTTTCCTTCCCAGAAGCTCAAGGGAATTTCTATTGTTTCACATCTTCCTGGGGGCTTTAAAGAATCCAAGTGTCCAGTCAGCATGGCCAAGGGGCTGCCTAGATGTCCCCTGAGTCCTTTTGCAGCCCCTTTTCTTGGCTCCCTGGGGAAAAGTCATTTTCATTTGTTATGTGATTTCTTGATTTCCTGTTTGCCTGCTTCATGGGATGGTTTGCTGCCTCTTTATTCTGGCAGTTCAATGAGAAAGAAGACAGTAGACCATAATAAAGGAATAACTATAATAATCATGCTATTTATTGAATGCTCACAAATACTCGATATGGATTATCTAGCTCACTTAATCCTCAAAACTTGTAACAGGTACTTCAGCTCTTCCCAATTACAGATCAGAAAACTGGGGCTTTCAAGAGATTAAATTACTTTTCAAAGGTTGGCCAGGGAGTGACAAATGCCAGATTTGGATTGAGGCCCGATTTCTAGAGCCCAAAAGATAGGACACAATCCTTGGCCTCTCGGTGTGATTAAGTTCAAGTCTTTTGGAGCCAGAGTCCTGGTTGATCCAGCTTCTCCTTGTTGCGTGTTTTGCACACGAATGTGGCTTTTTCTTCCCAGCCTCCATTTCCCATCTGCAAACCCATGCACAGCAGCAGTTCCCTAGAGATTGACCACTTGGGGTTGTTGTGAAGAAAATGAACATTTGTGCTGGCATGGTGCCTGGTGTGTGACAAGCGCTTGGTAGATGACTGATGCTCTGAAGAAGATTCTGATTCCTAACCTTTGTTGAGAGTCTTCACTGTTGATAAGAGATATAATTATGATCTACAAAGGGATTGGACCTGGCTGGATAGAATAGATGAAATCCTGATGGCGAGAGGATGAGGATGCACCAAATTTTTCCAAAGCTTGGCTCTTTCTGGAACTCTCATTCTTCCCTTCTTTCTATATTCCTTGTGCCTTGTTAGAATGTTCTTATTCTTATTCATTAATGCATCCTGGAAGAGAGCCCTGTAATTCAGAATCAAAAACTGCTTGATGCTGAGGGGGCATCCCTCTTGAGGTGCTGCATGGATTTCACCAGGGCTGAGGGTTATGCTTAGAGGTGAGAGCAGATATCATCAGAATCAAATCTTTGGTTCTCCAGATGAAGAAACTACCTAAGCCTTTGACCATGGACACATCAAGACTCAGAAATCTCATCTCATGCCCAGGGTTCTTTCTACTCCCCGACTGACTTCTCCTTACACAAGGTCTCTGTAACGTTGCTTCCATATTTAGACGAAGACTCACTTTCCATCTTTAATACCAAATCTCTTTTCCTAATTATTGAGATTTACAAAATCCCAAGTATGGACTTGAAATAATATGCAGTCACCTATGACTCTTCCTTCCACAAAATAAGGAAACAAACCAGGGTTACAACATTGTAGGTTAGAAGTTTTCTAGTTTAAAAATACAGAAGAGAAATGCAAAAATTAGAATTTTAGCTTCCCTTGAAAACAGAGGATATGGGTCACTGGGTATCCCTATTCCCTTGTGATCCCAGACACGAAGAGCTGAGATGGGCAGCAGCCCTCCATATAGAGACTGGCATCTGCCTCGTGCCCTTGGCACTTACTAGGCCAGCCTTGCATGGTTATCCTTCCTTCCTGGCTCCTGGAGACATCTGTATTTGCACCACTTAAAACCATACCAATTGGATAGCTGTCAGCTCTGTTCCCCAATTAAGGGAGAATAAAAATCTGTCATTTTAATATCTCTGGAAACATTCTCTGCTCACTTCATTGACATTCTGATGTTGAAGAAAATAGAAATTTACGTCATGGACTTAAAGAAAGGCAAGGCTCTCACAGTCCAGTGCCCCAGTGTGTACTGCTGGGAAAGGAGCCTAGAGGTACCGGTCTTCACTTTCTTTTTGTCTTTTCCTGGTCATAGACTGTAACACACAGCTTGGACTAAGTTTGCTCCCTTCATGCTCACCAACTCTGAAATATTTCAAGAAGGCTCACTCTATTTTTTGAATGCTGGAACCCAGACTTGTAGCATGTAATGTCCCATGCATGCCATTGCTAACTCTCTTTCCTATTGAATTGTTCATGTCAGTCAGGAATAAGAGGTCTTAATCACAAAGCTTACCACATTGTATTTGAAATAATTACAAGTCTATTACTTTCACTCAATTAAAAAGGAGGCATTTAAGTAGTTGTTGAAGATTCTAATTTCTGTGCAATACCCCCTCCCCCCACCTTTTGTGAATACAGGAGAGTTTAAAGGCTTGAGAATGGTCTTATTTTCTTCAATGCGAAACACCCTGGAAAAGAAAATATAATTTGAAAGAGAGTACATCCTAGTAAGTTTTTTAAGTGAAAACACTGACATACAAGGAGACCAAAGGCAGTGTGTTTAAATAATGCTACGGGCTTCCCTCCTAGCTCAGTCGGTAAAGAATCTGCCTGCAATGCGGGAGACCTGGGTTAGATTTCTGGGTCAGGAAGATCCCCTGGAGAAGGAAATGGCAATCCACTCCAGTATCCTTGCCTGGAAAATCCCTTGGACAGAGGAGCCTGGCGGGCTACAGTCCACGGGGTCACAAAGAGTCGGACACGACTGAGCGACTAAACCACCATCGCCATGAAAGCAGCTGGGACGGAAAAGTGAAACTGAAATCCCTTGGTCCACTCTTTGTGATCCTGTCGACTGTCGACTGTAGCCTACCAGGCTCCTCCCTCCATGGGTTTCTCTAGGCAAGAATACTGAAGTGGTTGTTATTCCCTTCAGGGGATCTTCCCGACCCAGGGATCGAACCCAGGTCTCCCAAATTGCAGGCAGACGCTTTAACCTCTGAGCCACCAGGGAAGCCCTGGGATAGAAAGCGTGGCCCCAAACCTCAGCTCCTTTTGAGACTAGCAGCAAGTGACCTTGATCAAATCAGCCTTCAGAGTCACCTTCACCACTTTAACTTTTTTTTTGGGGGGGGGGGGAAACCTTTGCATGAGCAACCACTATTGTGTACTTAGAGGGAGAAGCATTTTTTCTGCTGAAGCCACTCCGAGAAGTGCTTGACCCAAAGTCAATCTTCCTTCCTCCAGGAAAAAGGAAGGCAAGGAGATGGGGGAGAGGAAGGTGAGGGAGAAGATGCTGCTGGGATCTGGGGCCTGGCTCCACTTAAAGGCTTACGAGCTCCTCCATAATAGACCCGGGAGGTCTCTCCCCTTTTCTACCTTATTTTCTAAGCTCCAACCTTCTGCCTGTGAAGCTTCGTCTTGCCTCTGGGGTTTGCATATGCTGTTTCTTCCGTGTGGCAAGTCTTGTCAACCTGACTCACTCCCGCTTGCCCCTGAGGCCTTAGTCATTTCCTCAGGAAAGACTTGGCTGGACCATCACCAAGACTGAAGTAGGAACCCTTCGTCTGTACTCCCTAAGCACCCATGCTCCATCCAACCACTTGGTGCTTCACACGCTATCACTTTGCTCGCCTGCTGGTCTGTCTCTCTCCCTAGACCATGAGATCCTTGAGGATACAAAGTAAGCACACAGCACATGGTGAGTTTTTGATAAATAGGTTTTGAGTGAACAAGAGAATAAAGGATGTGTCTATGTAGGAGGAAACTGGTAAATAGAAATCTACCGACTCAGGAAATATGGTTTAGGGGAAAAAAGTATCTTGCCCTGGAGCTCTGGAGTTTAATTCTAGCCTTGTCATTAAGTTATTTACCTCAGGACACTAGGGAGGTCACTCAAATTCCTAAAGCTTCATTTCCTACCTTGCAAAATACAGATTTAAAAAACTGTACCCTTTCTGACTCATAAATCACTGTGAGGGAAATGTGATAATTTTAACATAGAGATGTGTTTCTCAGAAAATTCCATCCTGGATATTTCCTGGTGGCTGATGTCCACGTCTCAGAGGACTTCTCTTATAAGGAGTCAACAGTTTCCTAGAATGCAAGGAGGGAGGTCAGCTGGTCTGGGGGCACAGGGATGAAGTGATACAGTGAGACTGTGTTCTGCTCTTTCCACCAGCTGGGCTAGCAGTGGGCTTGAGCTGCTCTCAGCCAACTCAGTCAAGAGCATGCCTCATTTTATGACATCTTCTGAGAAGGCAGTGGTTAAAGTCACCAGATTCATTCCTTGGGTCATTTCAAACCTTTTTCTGGGAAGAAAAATCTGCCTCCCTATATCCTTTATTCATGACTTTGAGAAAAGCTACGTGAAATCTGCTATTGCCTTCTGCTAATTGCCTGTAAATCACCTATGGGTGAAGTTGTACGTGTCTATCTAGAGCCATGAAGTGAAAGGGCCCCACACTCTCAAAAGCCCTGATGGGGAATCCTGTCATTTGGCTGATGGAATGGTAATAGATGTAGGAGCAAGCATGCATAATGGATCATGGGATTTAAAATCCATGCTGCCTGACAGGTTAGGGCATTACATGGCTGCCTGACAAGGTTAGGGCATTACATGGCTGCAGTTGCATCATTTATGAAAGAGAAACTATTCTCCCCTCCCCTCGCATCTCAGAAAGTGGTAAACATTTTATACTGATTCCCTCTGTAAAATACTTGCTTTTATCAATCAGCCTGGAGTCTAAGTAAGTGGAGGGGATATGGAAATCCAGACCCAAGAATGATGGGCAATGATCCCTTACTTATGACTTTATCCACAATTTGGCTTGACAGTTGATGGGAAATGAAGTGTGATCAATTTCAGCCCACTGTACATCATTTCCCATTGATTGACCTGCCAAATCGTTGATTGAATAATTAGTTAAAAGTTCAGTTTGAGTAGCCATTTTGCATGGCTCTCTCCAAGACCGGTCCTCTTGGCACTCTACAAAGGCCAGCCTGCTGCCATGAGCTAAGACATTAGTTATGTATCCTTTTGCTCAAGGCAGTGAGCCATCACATGGATGTAAATAATCGTGATAGTCTCTAGGGTATGAGTGGCAGCTGGGAGTGAGGCTGTGATGCCAGGCACTTAGAGAAATATCATGGACTGAAGGATGGCTTCTCAGAGAGGAAGGATCTGTATCCAAGTGCAAATGGAAACCCAGTCCCAGCTTATCTCTACTTAAAAGAGGATGCTTCTCAGTGGTTGACTAAAAGCAAGCGGGTACCATTTAGTGAGAAAATTGCTGGTAAAGGCAATTATCTAAAAGTAAATAACAAGAACCCCCCACCCCCCACCCCCAAAGTACATACTTCCTTGCCTAGACGATACTGACTGTTCAAGAAATATTAGCTCCTTTCCTCCTTGGCAACTCTAATTACACAAAAGGGGCTGAATGGCTTTAATATATCTATATCTATGTTCATTTTTTAAAATTGAAGTATAGTTGATTTACAATATTGTGTTAGTTTCTGACGTACAGCAGTCTCTCTCCCTATGTGTGTATGTATATATATACATATATATATATATTTCCTTGTGCTACACAGTAGGAGTTTGTTGTTTATCTGTTGTATATAAAATAGTTTGAGTCTGCTAATCTCAAATCCCTCATTTATCCTTCCCCATTCCTTTCCCCTTTGGTAATCAGAAGTTTGTTTTCCATGTCTGTGAGTCTGTTTCTGTTTTGTAAATAAGTTCACTAGTGTCATAGTTTAGATCCCACATATCAGTGATATCAAATGGTTTTTATTTCTTTTTCTGACTTACTTCACTTAGTAGGATAATCTTTAGATCCATCCATGTTGCTGCAAGTGGCATTAGTTCATTTTTCATAGCTAAATACTATTCCTTTGTGTGTATCTCTATTACTCTACCTACCTACCTACCTACCTACCTATCTATCTGTCATCAATTTAACTTTCTATCTATCCACCACATCTTTATCCATTCATCTGTTGATGGACATTTAAGTTGCTTCCATGTCTTGGCTATTGTAAATAGTGCTGCTATGAACTCTACGGGCTTCCCTGGTGCCTCAGATAGTAAAGAATCTCCTTGCAATGAGAGAGATCTGGGTTCAATCCCTGGATCAGGAAGATCCCCTGGAGAAGGGAATGGCTACCACTCCAGTATTTTTGCCTGGAGAATTCCATAGACAGGGAGCCTGGCAGGCAAAAGTTCATCGGTTGCAGAGAGTCAGACATGACCGAGAGAATGTTTCAGTTCAGTTTTGTGAACACTGTGGGTGCATGCATCTTTTCAGATTAGAGTTTTCTCTAGATATATGCCCAGGAGTGGGATTGCTGGATCATATGGCAACTCTATCTTCAGTTTTTTTGAGGAACTTCCATATTATTTTCCATACTGGCTGCACCAATTTACTTTCCCACCATCAGTGTAGTACAGTTCTCTTTTCCCCATACCTCTCCAGCATTTGTGAGTTTTACAATATTTTAAATGACTTTTTAATGATGGCCATTCTAACTGGACTGAGGTAGTATCTTATTGTAGTTTTGGTTTGCATTTCTCTAATACTAACAATGTTGAGCATATTTTCATGTCCCTTTTGGTCATCTCTATGTATTCTTTGGAGAAATATGTATTTAGGTGTCCTACTGCAGATGGTGATTGCAGCCATGAAATTAAAAGATGCTTTCTCCTTGGAAGGAAAGTTATGACCAACCTAGATAGCATATTGAAAAGCAGAGACATTACTTTGCCAACGAAGGTCCGTTTAGTCAAGGCTATGGTTTTTCCAGTGGTCATGTATGAATGTGAGAGTTGGACTGTGAAGAAAGCTGAGCGCCAAAGAATTGATGCTTTTGAACTGTGGTATTGGAGAAGATTCCTGAGAGTCCCTTGGACTGCAAGGAGATCCAGCCAGTCCATTCTAAAGGAGATCAGTCCTGGGTGTTCATTGGAAGGACTGTTACTAAAGCTGAAACTCCTATACTTTGGCCACCTCATGCGAAGAGTTGACTCATTGGAAAAGACTCTGATATTGGGAGGGATTGGGGGCAGGAGTAGAAGGGGACGACAGAGGATGAGCTGGCTGGATGGCATCACCGACTCGATGGACATGAGTTTGAGTAAACCCCAGGAGTTGGTGATAGACAGGGAGGCCTGGAGTGCTGCAACTCATGGGGTCTCAAAGAGTCGGACCTGACTGAGCGACTGAACTGAACTGAACTGAACCCATATTTCAATTGGGTTGTTTGCTTTCTTGTTGAATTGGCTGTACTGCTTGTATATTTTGAAAATCAAGCCCTTGTCAGTCATATCATTTGGAAATATTTTCTCCCAGTCCATAGGTTGTCTTGGTTTTGTTGATGGTTTTCTTTGCTGTGCAAAAGCTTATACATTTGATTAGGTACTATTTGTTTATTTGTGCTTTTATTTATATTGCCTTGGGAGACTGAACTCATTGAAGAGTTCATTGGTAGTTCAATGAGTTCAATAAGAAAACATTGGTATGATTTATGTCAGAGGATGTTCTGCTTATGTTATCTTCTAAGAGTTTCTGGTGTCATGTCCTATATTTAAGTCTTTAAGCCAATTTGAGTTTGTTTTTTTGTGTGGTGTGAGGATGCGTTTTATTTTCAGTGATTTACAAGTGGCTGTCCAGTTTTTTTCAGCACCATTTGTTGAAGAGACTTTTTTTTCCCCACCATTTTATACTCTTGCTTCCTTGATCAAAGATTAAATTGACTGTAGGTGTGTGGACTTATTTCTGGGCTTTCTATTCTGTTCCATTGATCCAGATGTCTCTTTCTGGGCCAGTACCACACTGTTTGGATTACTGTAACTTTCTAAGTGTTGTCTGAAGTTTGGGAGGGCTTTGTTGTTTTTCTTTACAATTGCTTTGGCAGTTCTGGGTCTCCTATAGTTCTATATAATTTTAGGATTATTTGTTCTGGTGCTTTGAAAAATGTCCTGGGTAATTTGATAGAGATTACATTAAATTTATAGATCTGAATGGCTTTAATATATTCATTGTCCAGGTACTTTAGTACAAAGTTAGACAGACAATCCCAGAGGAGGATCTAGAAATGGACTTACTGCCTACTGAGACAGTAGGTGAGGTTCTTGAAGGTCTAGAACTGGGTTTGAAACCTCCATCAAAGAGTACATAGGAGGCGGGTGACCAGCTGCCTAGTTCTGATTGTTCACAGTGCACCTAAATGATTGAGGCATGTACACGCTGCTCCCTCCGCCCAAGATGCCCTGCGCAGCAGCCTGGACCACTACAAATCTATTGAGACACAAAGAGAAACTTCCTTAAAGTAGTCTTGGAATTGACTTCTCTACCCCTAAGAGGTTTTAAGGGCCTCAGAGATAGCATAAGCAACTCTCTCACGTATCTATAGAACCACCTCATGAAGCTGGTGTTGGTTTTCTTATTTGTCTCCACCACTCACCTGTGAGACATGTAGGGATGGGGATGATTCTTTTAATTTCTATAACCCCTTCCACCTTATCCCTTTCTGAGTACCCTAGAGTATAGCTGATTCATCAAAAACACTTGATAAGTGTTCATGAGTGAATAAATAATATTAAGATGTATTAGAAAACTCTCCTATTTTACCCATAATATTCTGGAACTTCAGCTAAAAGCAGGCCACAGTATTATAAAAGCCTTTCTACTGGCTCACAATGAAGAAGGGCTCACCTACTGAGAGGAGGTCTATTCAATTCAATTAGGACCTGTCTTCCTAGCTTTCCTCTTAATACAGAAAGCTTTCCACAACACACAGAAACCTATCAAGACTTTGCATCAGAAATTTAAATACTTTTTCCACATTTTGTATCCCTTTTCTACTGTTCTTGGTTTTAACTCCCATTCAGAAGCAAGACCTTCCCCTAGTCCACACTGAGTGAAGCCCAAGAGCTGCTTCTTATGGATTCTTTTCCTTTCTCATTTCTAGAATATTGGAGTTCCCATTCCTTCCAGACCATCTTGACAGCTGGTCACTGGGGTTCTTCAAAGTCTCTGTTTCTATAGGTTTGGACATTAATCAACTAAGTATGGTCTGGGCCACAAATAGATGATCTAAGTCCTAAACATGACTTCTGCAGCAGAGTCATTCATTCCCTTCTCAATGACTCTTATACCTCTCTACTTCCTTGGGATGCAGTTCTCTCCACTCAGTCTCCAAAAACTTGAGGCTACTTTGAACAGGGCAGTTGGTAGTCAAAAGTCTCGGGTGCCAGACCCACCATATCTTGGATAGAATCCAGCCTTACTGCTTGCCAGCTATGGATCCTCAGACAAATTACTTAGCTTCTTTGTGCCTGTCTTATCTCATCTGTAAAGTGGTGATAATGTATATAAAGCATTTGGAACAATATCTTGTATATAATAAGCTATCTTTATACACACAGTTAATATGTTATCATCATCCCCGTATTATACAATAAAAATACAATCTAAAGTTATTGTACACAAAATAATTGTATTATATACAACATACACAAAATATAAAAATAAAATTCTTAAAATATACATAAAATAAAAGTAAATATTATTATTAAATAAATAAAAACAAAACAGGTTTAACTAGTCTGAGATACAGTTGTATAAACTACAAGTGAGGGAGTGCTCTCAGGGACAATATCATGCTTTGGGATATTTGGGATGTTTGTTAAAAAGATAAAAATAACCAGGCTTCAGGACTACATACCCAGAGAATATCTCTAATGGTTTTTCTGTTACTCCAGGGGTTAACACAGTGTAGCCTCCACTGCTAACACTTCTGTGTCCGTAAGTCTTGACTTGTGTTTGAATGTGTGGGTGAACTTGTATAGGCCAGAGATACCAAGACATGCATCAATAAAATAGAAATGTTTCTATATTTCTCAATTCTGTGTGTGGGTCAAGTTTTCCCACTGTAAAAGCTTCATTGCTCTTATCACTGTTGTCCTATTGAGTGCCACCCTTTTTATTTTATATTAGAGTATAGTTGATTTACAATGTGTTCTCATAAGTTACTGCTCCAGTCATGACCGACCTTGGAAATAAGCTGGCACTTATTCCCTTCAAGGAGTCACCTACCAGCCTGAGAGTTCTGGGGCATTCTGTCCTCAGCTTTAGAGAGTCCAACAACAGTAGCGTCAGACTTCAAGGACAATGATCAGAGGTTCTTATCTGAACCAAAACATCAGGGGATAAAGAAATTTCTGCCTCTGGAGGGCCATGTAGATTTCTTTGGGAAGACAGTGACAGCTCAATATTCCTTTCAAACATCATTTTTAGGAGAACTGATGAATTGAATCAATCTGTCCCCAAGTTGCAGTTGCTTTTAGAAATAGTCTAAGAATGTCCATTTCAAAACTAATGAGAGCATGATCTCTGACGTATTTAAGGAGGGGAGTGGCCAGGTGTTCAGTCCTGATGCCTAGGTGTTCTGGAGTCACAGGTTCAAGTAACTGTCACACACTGAGAACCCAGATTTCCAGGGTGGAGACCGTGGGCTACCCATTTAGATGGATGGTGTTTCAGGCTGAGGGAAAGTGCTCCAAGGAAGGAGGGAGATACGGTCCAGAGCAGAGCTGCCAAGGAACACTTGCTGGAGGTGTTAACTCCAGTGGTTTCAATTGTATCTGGCAAGGTTATTATCTTATATCATAGACCATCCCTCCAGTCACTGAATAAATACTTATCAGTGCCAACTGTGCTTCAGGCCTCATGCTTGTACCTGGAGAAGTCAGATTCAATGATGTCTGTGTCTTTGGTTCTGTCGCTTCATGGCTGGTCACTGGGACTGCTTCAAGGACTCCCAAAGCAAACTTTTTAATGCTCTCAGTGTGGCTGTTGACACCAGGCTGACAAGTCCTTCAATTCCATTTTTCTAGCTCCAGTCAATGAATTGGAAAGAATAGCAAATGGAAACAAGGTCACTCTATTAAAAAAATTTTTTTTAGTATTTTCCATAAAAAGAAGAAATAGGCAATTTGTCCCAAGAAAATACTCTAAGACTAGTAAGAAACTTGAAGACACCTCAGTTTTCACAGTGACAGAATTATGATTTCCTGAGGGGGTAGAAAGATCACCTATAACAAAGTAGGAAGTGAGACAAAAAGGGAGGAGAAAAATACAGCCCCAGAGTGAAATAAATCCAGGCAGACAGATCAGCTTCCTGTCACATGAGGGACAGGAAGGTGGTATTTTTCCATAGTGCATCACAGCTAATGTTGCTCGTATAACCTGGCTGAAAAGTTTGCATTTCACTCTCATTTGTTTCCCATTTGGATCCTGCACCTACTCCTAATTTCTTTATATCTCTGCTCTAACCGGCACCAAATCCTTGCAATCCTCCAGCAGCTACCTAGAAGTAGAGTCTGACCCCTTTCTGGTGTCTCAGGTTTATGGGGAAATTGGATTGTTTCAGAAAATGCAGGCTGCATGGTTCTGGTATCCAGATCCCCTCTCTCTTCTTACCTCATAAAAACTCCTATTTCCATCCATCAAAGTCAACTCAACCCAAACTCCCACTGGGTGCAGCTGCTACTTTCAGCTAAGTCCAAACTGGAAAACACCAGATTGAATATATTTACATTCTGATAGTAGGTTCTTCCAGAAAGTCTGGTGGAAAACTACCCAGGAGATGTCTGGGGGTTTGTCTTTCTAAAAACCCTACTGTTTGAAGTACTGGTTTTGTTGTTGTTGGAGAAAGACTAATTTGGGAAAACTCCAAGTTACAGAAAAATTGCTCCAATCGTAGGTACTGGCTATGAATAAACACCAAAGTTAGTTTCATAAATATCTTTATCTCAACTTGAACTGGTGCGTGAATGGTTCTCAAAGTCCATTCCCTGCAGCTTAATTTCTGACCCTGAGAGCCAAGCCTAAGTCATTTCTTTGCAGTGATGAAATTGTACATTGTAACAACATTTATTACAAAAACAGCTTAGCTAATATTTTAGTCAAGTGCCTACTACAGGTACTGTGCTAAGAGAGCTCCATGCGCTCTCTTAATTATTTCAAGTTTCATGAAACTATTAAGATAGTGTTATTATTCCATTTTATAAATAAATTGAGACTCAGGTTAATCATTTGCTTAAGGTTAATACTAATTAGGACACATCTGTCTGACTCTAAAGTGCAGGCTTTGTACCCTCCCACATGCAATCTCCTCATAGCTCCCCACTTCGATGTCTGATTACACCAGACACAAAGCTCAGCTGCTTAGTCAAAGTAAACTCTTGTGCCTGCAGTGAGTTTCTTTTTTGGCCAAGTTCTTGGTGTGCAGTGTCCCAGCTCCTCTGAGCCACTGGCGGGGCATTAAGCTGATCTCATCTTCAGGTGCTAACAGATACTGTTAGTTTATAGAAATCAACCTCTCCAACAGAATTGTGCTGCTTAAACAAAACAAAACAAAACAGGTTTCTACTCTCCTCCCACAGGACTAAATACAAAGTTAAGAAAGAAATGTGCAAAGAAAGGGCCTGTCCCAGCTATCCATCACTCTTCACCTGTAGGTGACTCTTCAGTGTCCTTTGTGCTATAAAGGTCAGCTGCCCTCCCTCAGGCAGCCATGCAGCCAAAAGTTCTAGCCAGGAAGCCTTGCAGAGACCACAAAGGAGGGGAGAAGCAAAGCCATCTCTCAGACAAAGATTATAAGTTTGAAGTCAATTCTCATGGCCTTGCAGAATTTTACATCTGCCTTCTGGCATTCAAATATCTGGAACTTCTAATTAACCCAACTATTTCTTATATTCAGCTATTCACAAAGGCACGAAGGAGTGCAGAATGAGAGAATGAGGAATATTCTCCAGGCTTTTTAATTTTTTTAAACTTCCTGGATATATGTGAGGGATCCAAACACATTTATTCTCACTCCCAAAACTTTTTCATCACTAGTAGGATGTCAGTCCTAAAACCATGGGGACTTGGACTGTGTTGCTGATGGTTTGGTTCCTGAGGCCTATACGAGTTCCAGGTCCAAGCAGATGCACAGTAAGTTTTTATTAAATTCGTGAATAAGCACATACCTGGAAAGCATTTTGAACAGCTGGGGCACAGAGCTCTGAGGGCTGTATGCAAACTCAGAGACCAATATGTTTCACTCTGATTCATGATGGCTGGAGAAAGAGCTCAGGTAACCCAAAATTAATTGGAAAATTGAATTAAGCACCTGGGCTGTGGTGAGGGGAACCTGGTCTCAGCTTTTCTGCCTCTCAATCTCCACATCCTTTGGTGGGCCCTCTGTGTTGACTTAGCGCTTGGCCAGATGACTTGCTTTGGACAATGGGACAAGCACATGAAATGCAAGCTAAGACTTAATAGGTGCTTGTGCTTTGGGGCTTCTCTTCTTGCTTCTCTTGGAACCCTGTTGCCATGAAAGCCAGCCCCTTGGGAGATTCAGGCCCAATCACTTCATTGCCTTACCCGAGAGCTGAACAACCACCTGACATACAACTGAGGCCAAGTGGGAGCTGCTGGCACCCAGCTGACCTGCCAAGTGATACAGAAGCGTGAGCTAGATGAACAGAGAGCAGGTGAGTCTGTCTCAGTCCAGAACAGCCAACCATTTTTGGTGAGCTGAGTAAAGGAATGTTGCTTTAAGCCATTCATTTGGGGGGTGGCTTGTTTTGTAGCAATGTGTAACTGTTAAATATGTGTTTCCCAAATTATCTGATCATAGAACCACCTGGAGTACTGGTTAAACACTACACATTCTTACAGTACGACAATTTCTAGAAAATTAAGCATGGAATTACCATATGATCCAGCAATTCCACATCTAAATATATGCTTAAAAATTCAAAGTAGAGACTCCAATACATATTTGGAGCCCAGTATCAATAGAAGCATTATTCTCAATAGCCAAAAGGCAAAACAACTTAAACATCCATTGATGGATGAATGGATAAACAAAGTGTGTTATATATGTGCCATGGACTATGCTCAGCCTTGAAAAGGTATGAAATTCTGATACATACTACAAATCAATGAGCCTTGAAAACACGTTAAGTAAACAATCCATATACAAAAGGAAAAATGTAAGATTTTCTGATTTCACTTATATGAGTTAAACAGAATAGTCAAATTCTCTTTTTTCTTTTTTTTCTCTTTCTTTTAAAAAATTTTATTTATTTAAATTGGAGGCTAATTAATTTACAATATTGTATTGGTTTTGCCATACATCAACATGATTCCGCAGAATAGTCAAATTCATAAAGACAAAAAGTAGAATGGTGATTCCAAGGGTTGAGGGGAAGATAGAATGAGAAATTCTTGTTTAATGGGTACAGAGTTTTAACTTGGGATGATGGTAAAGTTCTGGACATGGACAGTCATGCTGGTTACACATGTGAATATACTTAATGCCTCTGAATTGTGCAGTAAGAAGTGGTTAAAATGATAAATTGTATGTTACATAAGTTTTACCATAGTAAAGAAAAGAACCCAACGCTACACATTCCTGAACCCCACCTCACACCCACTAAGTCACCATCTCTAGGGCAGGGTAGGTTTGTACTAGATCATCCCATCTCCCAAATTGTTTTAGCTCAAAAGAACATACATACACACCAGACCAGAAATAAAGTAAGTTAGCTTCTTCTTATAAACTGGGACAATATCTGGAAAAGTCACAAGACATTGACTTTGTTTGAAGGATTAAGTTCAGGCTGTAAATGCTTCATGATGGAAAAGTACCGGATTTCAGATAAAACACTCTACAAGGGAAATCCCTTGCTATCTTAGAGCCCAAAGCTGGCAAAGCCACTTGCTTTCCATTTATTTAGGCATCAAAGGGAAACGCCACACTGAATCCAAAAGGTAATTCTAACCTTTTCATTCTCCTACAATATTGAAACAAGAATAAACTGAATCGCTGCCTGAAAAGGGCCAGCTGTGTGAGTTTCCTTCCCTTTCATAGATTTGAGTAATAGTGAGAAAATGTTGCGTGTAAATGATTCTAAAATAATTTCCATTACAGGGATGTAAACACTGCTTCTCTACTATAAGATGCTGACTGTTGTTTACGCAAGATAGAACTTTCAAATAGTATCCTCGGGTAGGTAATTCACACGGTAGAAATTATTCCATGTTCTGCAGTGTCTAATTACAAAAAGAGTCTTTCTTATCTGCAAACATTTCACACATATTAGTCACAGAACTTTTAGTGCCTCTGGATTTTGATGGATTACTCAATGATGGCTCAAAGTTTCTGGGGAGTTTTAAAACTCTAAACTTGAAAAAAAAAATTAAATTCTATTAATGAGAAAGAATATCCCAATGTGCAAATAGCACATAAAGGAAACTGGAACTTCTTTTCCAGTAAATAATGCCTTGAATTCTGCTCAGCACAAAACATAATCCACCTTGTTAATAGTCCCTACACATCACCATTGAATCTGAAATCAGAATACAGTTTGTTGCCCTAAACATTTTTTTCCTTTAATATGTCATTTAGAGAGTGTTTCTATGCCAGACACAACACAAAATCATTAGTTTCAAATGTAAGCTGCTTTTTTAAAGAGATCATCTAATTTTATTTGTTTAATACAAAATGAAAGAAAGTTTGACTTTCTACATGTACCCACTATGGTATTCAATGAGTGGTAGTTTAGTTGCCTGGATCTTGTTTAAGCAGTTGTTTAGTCACTTAGTTGTGTCTGACTCTTCTGTGACTGCATGGACTGTAGCCCGCCAGGCCCTTTTGTCCATGGGAATCTCCAGTCAAGAATACTGGAGTGCGTTGCCATTTCCTTCTCCAGGGGATCTTCCCCACCAAGGATTGAACCTGTGTCTCCTGCACTGGCAGGCAGATTCTTTACCACTGAGCCATCAGGGAAGCTCAACCTGTTTAAGAGGGACAAACTAATGAAAGTCCTAGAAAAGCTTCAGTCCACATAGCAGAGTCTTCCATGTTATAGCACTGCTTAGCTGGAAGCTTTCTATAAATTTTTAGCTGATTTTCAGCCCAAGCTAGCCTAATCTGTTGCTGCCTTGCTCCATGTTTCATGCAGGCCTACTACCCTTGAGCCCCTCACAACCTTGTCATGTTCCTTCATTGTTCATAACTGTCTCCTCACGGAGAAGTCGACCTTTTTTGAAACTAGGAGTTCTTGTCTCCATGAAACCATACAAATTCTGCGTATCTCCTACATGTAGGAACCAATCCTTTATCACTTAGTTGTAACTCTTAAATTTCTACTCACACGTGTTGTTTATTTCTTTTTGTTTCAAAGTCATCTATTGTGAAACAAACCAAAAATAAAAAAGATTTGTTTTGTAATTTGCACTTCCCAGGACTTCACAGTCCCCCTCTGCTTTACCCTGCACATTCAACCTTCAGATATGCCAGCCCATCAGCCATCTTCTCTGGGGCCTCACGTGACGCTGCTGAAACTGACCCTTCTGGGAACCCTTCTTGTTAAAACTGAACACATCCTGGTACAAATCCTGGGAGATTACTCTTATGCATTAAAGTGCCATTTTCTCCCCTGTCATCTGTGCTGCTTTCACCTGCTCAAATCTGTAATATGATTTCTACCTCACACCTCTGCAGGCTCTTTTCTCACTTGGAATTCTATGGAGACTCTAACACTGGAAAAAAGGAAAAGACAGAATGTGCTTGCTGCTTATATTTTCCAGAGCAACTCCCTGGCAATGCAATCCTTGTTTCACTCTCCATGCTGAGGGAAGTTCCATTGTCCTTCCATAAATTTAAGCCTAGGGCCTCAGCTCTGCAAATATGCGTTACTGTGTTAATACCCAACATATGTGAAAAATGGTTAAAAACTCATTTCAAACCTGAAACAATACCCCTTCATGTATGTGCAAACCACCAAACTTGGCTTTTCCTTTTGTTTAACCTGCACATTGTTGCAGCCATGGACAGAGTAGAATTTTGGCAAAATAAGTTGAAAATTTATGTGGAACCCCAGGTGGGTTGGTTCAGGCTTATAAGTCAGGGGTTCAAAGCCTGCTTCTGTCACGAGTTAGTTGTGCAACTGTGTGCAAGTCACACAGACTGAGATCTATCTAAAGATCTCAGTCTCTTCTGTGAATGGGTGTGGGTGGGTGGGGGGAGGCATCAGGCCTGTCACGTCTACAAGGCCATGCATGTGAAAGCTCTTTGTAAATGATAAAGGTGCCTAGAGCACTGTGTTGTGATTGAGCCACATTTACTAAGAGCAGAGCTGTCAAAGGCAGTGATGTCCAGTGGTCTCTCTTTTATTTATCCATTTATTGAAGACATACTTTGTTCTGTTCCTCTTGGGCAGTATGCTAGTTGCTGAAACTATAATAGTGAACCAAAGGAGACACAGCCCCTTCCTTCTTGGAGCCAACAGGCTCACAGAGGACACAGACCTACATTTAAGAAACACACATGTCAATATCAAATAGTGATGGTGGCCAGCACTACACACAGGGATTTAGGAGATAAAATTCCCAGGACTCTAAGAGAGAGAGAAAGTAGAGAAAAGAAGGTGGAGAGGAAGAGAAGAAGAAACAGTAATTTGAAAAGTGCAAGTAAGTTGATCATCAGTAAGAATGTGGCCCAAATAATTTAGAGGTAGGACCCATGAATCTGCTCTTTCCTCACTCTGTCCCAATTCCGCCTGCCTCTCAAGGGCATTGTTAATTTTGAAAGTTATAACGTTTTATATAACTTAGAACTGAATGTAGACTGACCACTCAATCTGATGCTCAGCCCAAGAGACTAAACTGTACCAATGGTGGATGATTTACAACTGATGGGGAATTCTGGCCATATGTAATTTTCTCCTTAAATCTCACTTCTGAACTAACCTCAGTTTTTTTTGTTTTCATTTTTTATGTTTTTTTATTTGGCTGCATTGGGTCTTAGTTGTGGCATGAGGGATCTTCACTGTGGTACACAGGCTCTCTAGTTGTGGTACATAGACCCTCTAGTTGAGGCGTGTGAGCTCCAGAGCCTGTGAAAAAAGTGAAAAGTGAAAGTTGCCTAGTTGTGTCCAACTCTTTGTGACTCCATGGACTACACAGTCCATGGAATTCTCCAGGTCCGAATACTGGGGTGGGTAGCCTGTCCCTCCTCCAGAGCCTGTAGGCTTCAGTAGTTGCAGCTTGCAGGCTTAGTTTCTCTGAGGCATGTGGGATCTTAGTTCCCCAACGAAGTATTGAACCCGTGTCCCCAGCATTGCAAGGTAGATTCTTAACTACTAGACCACCAGGGAAGTCCCTAATCCCAGTTTAGAGCTACGCTAAAAGTCTGGGGTTTAAGCTTTGGTAGACAGGAAATGAGTCTTTTTTAAATGAGGCCTCTAGTCTGGGCATAAGCTCACATTTTTATAGGGGTCAAGTGAAAGTGAAGGTGAAAGTCGTTCAGTCATGTCCTACTCTTTGTGACCCAATGGACTACAAAATCTATGGAATTCTCCAGGCCATAATACTGGAGTGGGTAGCCTTTCCCTTCTCTAGGAGATTTTCCCAGCCCAGGCATCGAACTCAGGTATCTCACATTGCAGGTGGATTCTTTACCAGCTGAGCCACAGACAGGGGAAGCCCAAGAATACTGGAGTTGGTAGCTTATCCCTTCTCCAGCGGTTCTTCCCGACCCAGGATCAAACAGGGGTCTCCTGCATTGCAGGCGGATTCTTTACCAACTGAGCTATTGGAGAAACTCACCTTTTAATAATCTCTTCCGGAGTTTGGGTCAAAAGTCTAGCAAAAACTGAAGTGGTACTTCCTGTCTGTCACTGGTTATTGTCCTGTGTGTCTATTTCTCTTGACAGTGCAAGAAATGGCTGCTGTAGTCTGGCAGAGTAGGCATATTTCCAAGTCCCCTCTCATGGGGGCCCATAAATAGCCTCTCAGCATCATTCTAGTTCTAAAATTTACCCGCTACCCAAAATGGAGGTTCTAAGTGTGTCTCATGATTTTTAATATATTTCATTCACATTCTTTTTCTCTTTCATTAAAATGAAACTTAAGAAAAAGTGTATGTCTCATTCATCAGGAAGCCACAATACAAACAGCTCCTGAGAAACTTTGGGAAATGCATTACTCATTCCAGCCCATGCCATTCTGAATTTCATTGTGACTATTTTAGTCACAGAGAAATTCTCACCTTACTGAATAAAACAAAGTCATTTTGGAAAAAGAGCCAATGACCAAATTAATCCTTTTATGGAGCTGTCTGATTTGATTAAGTTGTTATCCTGCATTTTAAAACTCATTAAAGCTATCAAGCCATTTTGTAAGCGATTNATTCTGAATTTCATTGTGACTATTTTAGTCACAGAGAAATTCTCACCTTACTGAATAAAACAAAGTCATTTTGGAAAAAGAGCCAATGACCAAATTAATCCTTTTATGGAGCTGTCTGATTTGATTAAGTTGTTATCCTGCATTTTAAAACTCATTAAAGCTATCAAGCCATTTTGTAAACGATTTTTTCCTAATGTCTTTACATTTACTGTCCTGGAAGGCTTTTGGTGTCAATCAAAATAGATGACAATGTTAAATCACTGGCTTCATAACATAATTCAACAGTGGGTGAGTTTAGCTGTCTCTATGAAATATAACCTTGCAAGAGTGGTTGATTTGCCTGTTGCCTTCTCTGATAAGAAAAATATATTTACAATGACATTGTGGTTGTATGCATATTTCGCAGTGTGTGCTATTTTATAACAAGTTAGTTGAATTTTAAAGAAATTTCATCCAATACTAGGTTAAAGGGGGAAACTTTAAAAACCAGTCTTTTTTCCTCTCTTTCTCCTTTTCAACCAAATCTTCCTCAAATAGATTCTATGTCAGGAAGCTTCAATGGAGATAAATTCACAAGTGAAAACAGAAAAAAATATGGCTTTAAGGAGAGAACCTGATGAAAGTAAGAGGAGACAGTTGGATACATTTGCACAAAGGAGGTGGAGAGCATTTTCAAGAGTTGAAAGTTAAACATAATACAGCAGAGAATTAACTGCTTAGATACAACGAGTTGAGCCTGGTGGATTTGCAAATGTTTCCAATGGTAACAATCTCCTTAAACAGAAATTTCAGAGGTTCACCATTGTAGTTACAGGCATTATTTCTAGTAACACAGGCATACTTTGCTTTATTGTATTTAGCTTTTTTGCACTTCACAGATACTGGGGTGTTTTTTGTTTGTTTGTTTTTTTAACAAATTGAAGGTTTGTGGCAACATTGCATTAAGCAAATCTGTTGGCACCATTTTTTCCAATGGCATTTGCTTACTTCCTGTCTCTGTGTCACATTTTGGGAATTCTTGTAATATTCTAAAATTTCATTATTATTATACTTGTTATGATGATCTGTGAGCAGTGATCTGTGATGTGCCTACAATGGGTTGCTGAAGGCTCAGATGATGGGTAAATATTTTTAGCAGTAAATTATTTACTTATTTTTTTAATAAGCATTTTTAAAATAAAGGTATGTACACCTGATCTGCCTCTTGAGAAATCTGTATGCAGGTCAGGAAGCAACAGTTAGAACTGGACATGGAACCNGACTATGCCAAAGCCTTTGACTGTGTGGATCACAATAAACTGCAGAAAATTCTGAAAGAGATGGGAATAACAGACCACCTGACCTGCCTCTTGAGAAATCTATAAGCAGGTCATGAAGCAACACTTAGAACCAGACATGGAAAAACAGACTGGTTCCAAATAGGAAAAGCAGTATGTCAAGGCTGTATATTGTCACCCTGCATATTTAATTTATATGCAAAGTACATCAGGAAAAATACTGGGCTGGAAGAAGCACAAGCTGGAATCAAGATTGCCAGGAGAAATATCAATAACCTCAGATATGCAGATGACACCACCCTTATGGCAGAAAGTGAAGAGGAACTGAAAAGCATCTTGATGAAAGGGAAAGAGGAGAGTGAAAAAAAGTTGACTTCAAGCTCAACATTCAGAAAACAAAGATCATGGCTTCATGGGAAATAGATGGGGAAACAGTGGAAACAGAGTCAGACTTTCATTTTTGGGGGGGCTCCAAAATCACTGCAGATGGTGATTGCTGCCATGAAATGAAAAGACCCTTACCCCTTGGAAGGAAAGTTATGACCAACCTAAATACCATATTAAAAAGCAGAGATATTACTTGCCAACAAAAGTCCATCTAGTCAAGGCTATGGTTTGCCCAGTCGTCATGTATGGATGTGAGAGTTGGACTGTGAAGAAAGCTGAGCACCAAAGAATTGATGCTTTTGAATTGTGTTGTTAGAGAAGACTCTTCAGAATCCCTTGGATGGCAGGGAGATCCAGCCAGTCGATTCTAAAGGAGACCAGTCCTGGGTGTTCATTGGAAGGACTGATGCTGAGGCTGATACTCCAATACTTTGGCCACCTCATACGAAGAGTTGACTCATTGGAAAGACCCTGATGCTGGAAGGGACTAGGGGCAGGAGGAGAAGGGGACGACAGAGGATGAGATGGCTAGATGGCATCACCAACTCAATGCACATGAGTTTGGATAAAATCCGGGAGTTGGTGATGGACAGGGAGGTTTGGCATGCTGTGATTCATGGGGTCACAAAGAGTGAGACATGACTGAGCAACTGAACGGAACTGAGTACTAGCAACTGTCAGGGATGTATGTCTTATCAGAAAATAAGAGTCTATACCAGAATCTTTCTAGGAGAATTTTGTTCCTATTTCTTTGACTAGACCTAGATCATGAAGCCACCTCTAACTTAAAGAAAAGCTAGAAAAAATTATCTTGGCTTTACACAAAGAGGAAGAAAGATAAATGGAGATGTAAACCAGGTATCAATCACAATTCTCATGTCAATCTGTGGAGATTTGTAAAACATAGTATACATGTCCGTGACTTTGGTTTTGTAAAACTATATTTTTGGGGTAAGGAAAAATAATAATTTGAAAAGAAATCAAAGAAATGAAGGAGATAAGGATAATGGAGAAATGCTGAATTGAAATGACTTAACAAGAGAGATTAGGTGTAACTGGATAAGCTAAAAGGCACCTTTTACAAGGAAAATTCTGATACTCTTTTGAAATATTCTGTGAAAATCCACATAGAGAATCAAGGTACGTAGTTCAGCTTATCTGAGCTCACAATTTGAGTTCTTAGTTATTTTTTTACTCCTCCTTCAATAATAATGTAATGGTCAGAATTCCTTTATAAAGATAGCTTCATGTGGTATTACTTTTACCCTTTCAGTAACATAATCCTTACCTTGCCAATCATTCAGTAAAATACTGGAAATAAATATAGAAAAGTGCACTTAATTTTCTTACTTTCAGTGTCTTCTTCCAGTATATCTAAGAGATGCTTGATATCCAGTCATGATTGGGGCTTCAGCAGATAATTGAGTTTTCCACCTACAGATCCTAGGAGTCAGGAATTTTCCCCTGGGTGGACCTAGCTCAAAGACTGAACTATCCATCAGGATTCAACAAAACTCCAACTGGCAAGAGTAAGGCATAGCAAGAAAGCATTTTAAATGGCACCTTAGAGTTGATACTGTGATAATTTCCAACGTTACTGCCACTCTGCTTTATGTATTTTAAATAAAAGTATTTTATTATTCAGTCATGTCCTGTAGCAAGTAAATCTAGAGTGGCACCAGGTTATAAATTTAATAACTATGTTTATCCACTGTGATGTCTTAATGCCAAGCACAAGAAAGGCTCTTTTTCCTCATTTTCCTAAGGTCCCGTAAGTGCTAAGCATTCTCCGAGGTAAGGGGAAATTGAACTGCTGATCTTCTAAACTGTTTGCATCTACTTCTCTGATAATAATACCATCATCAGCAACAAAGTAACAAATCTTTATGGATCAATTCTACTGTGTCAGGTCCTGTGCTGATTACCTTATGTGTCTCAACCTATTCCTCATGGTAACTCTATAAGGTAAAAAAAACATTATCCCATTTTATAGATAAGAAAACTGAGGGTTAAGGATATCAAATAACTTATCTATGAGAAAACATCTTAAGTCATTCCTACCAACATTCTATAAGAAAGATTTCTGTTTGTATTCTAGCCTTCCAGGTACACTAGAAAACCCTCTCAATCCAGAAAACAGGCATCTCTAAAACAGTATAGGGCTTACCATAGCACAGATTCTAAATAAAGCACTATTAAATTAAAATCCACTCTTCAATTGCTCATATAACTTGTTTTAATCTTTCAAGGAGCATTGCCTTTTTGAAATAATAAAGAATGCAATGGAAAGGAGGGACAGGGACAGTTCAACTTACTGTCACCAAGGAAGCATTTACATACCATCTTCTATGAGGTATATTCTCTAACAATGCAAACCCGTGGTTACAGGCAAGCAAGTGAAATCAAACAGTTCATAGATTGTCTTCTAAGTTTTTATAGCACCGAGAAAAGGCATGACCCTACCAAGGAAGCTGGCAGGAAAATATGTCTTCTTAAAACCTTATGACCTTCAAGCACTCATCTCTGAAAACTTCTTTCACCCATAGGCAGACATATTTATCCATCATCCTATATGTGAAAGAAAATGAATCTATGACAAGTTTGCTAAAAGAAATAGATTAAAAACACACACACACACTTGGGTGCATTTGTAGCCTTCTTATTTCCAAATGAATCTCATGTGAAAAGCCATGGAAAATGTCACAATGATATATTTGTAGGGCTTAATCCTCTAGCTATCTATACATCCAAGGGAGATCTGATTTCTAAGGGATATCTGAGTAATCAAACAGTAATTAATATTCAGGCTTCCCAGTTGGTTCAGCAGTAAAAAGAATCTGCCTCTCAATGCAGGAGACACAGATTTAATCCCAGGGACAGGAAAATTCCCTGGAGAAGGAAATGGCAGTATTCTTGCCTGAAAAATCCCATGGACAGAAGAGCCCAGCGGGCTATAGGCCATGGGTCACAAAAGAGCTGGACATGACTTAGTGACTAAATAACAACAACAACAAAAAAACAGTATAAAAGCCTCCACAAATATTGACTCTAGTTTATCAAAATAATATTAATTTCTTAAGGTATCTATCCAATATTTTTATAAGATTTTGTATCTCATATTCTTCACTTTTAAGAAATAATTTTTAAAAATGCTATGCCTGTACATAGCCCCACACACACACACACACACGTAGGTGTTGATTTAATTAGAAGAGCAATATTTTGGAAATACAATTGTGATATGAAGTTGAGAAGTATCTGTGATATGATGTCCTACCAGCCATATTTAATCTGATTTGACTGTTTTCCTCTTATTTAAAACTAGTTTGACTGTCATTTGAGGTAGATATCTTCTACAAAGTTGCCGTAAACACTAAATGAGCAAGTACTGTACCAACACTCCTCAAGAAAATACAAGGTTAGGTTCCTGGGAGTCCCTGGTGACATTGTCATCAACCAATGAATATTAATCTTCTTTACATCTGTTTCTGTTAAAAGATACCTGATTTAATATATACTGATATTCATCAACTTTGAACTCATAGACAACAGCACCCTAATGCCTAAGCCAAGCTTTTCTAACACATGTTTTTCTTCACAAGGGACTTCACAAGCTTCTTGTGGTTTAGAATAGCAGACAGCATTGTTCTCGTTGGCCGCATTAAACAGCAAAATCACCAACAAAAAGCACAAAGATGTGAAAAAGGCAATGCAAAACTAAACAAACATCAAAAGGGGCATGTTTCAGTCTGGAAGCTGGAACAAGAAGGAAGGGCATAGTTTTGATCCATCTCAGCTGGGAATGTTACCTGGGGGCAACTAAAATTTTTCCCACTTTGTGCATGTCTGTGAATGGCCTTCAAAGTGCTGAGAGTATTAACTTTGGGATTCCAAATAAATTTTACCAAGCAGATGAATGAACAGAATTGGCTAATAATGAGGACTAACTATACTTGGGAAAAATTAAAAATCAAGCTCTGATTCTCTTAGATATAATTCTTTAGGTTAGATAGAAATCCTGGAATGTATCTGTCCTTAATATTCAAACGTGTGTAGATGTCCTGCTCTAATTTTTGTATGATCTTAGATCTCAGAAAATGAATAGATCAGGCATGTGAAAAGATGCTTAACATCACTAATTATTATAGAAATGCAAATCCAAACAACAATAAGACATCATCTCACACCTATGAGAATGATTATCATAAAAATTCTGTAAATAAATATTAGAAAGGATATAAAGAAAAAGGGAATCCTTGTACACTGTTTATGGAAATACAGATTAGTGCAGTCACTAGGGAAAACAGCATGGAGCTTCCTTATAAAACTAAAAGTAGACTCACCATACGATCCAGCAATTCTGCTCCTAGATATACAGTCAGTAAAGAAAGAAAATGTTAATTTAAGAAGACACACTTGCCCCAGTACGC
The DNA here is from genome assembly GCA_006410615.1 of Neotragus moschatus. Lineage (NCBI taxonomy): Eukaryota > Metazoa > Chordata > Mammalia > Artiodactyla > Bovidae > Neotragus > Neotragus moschatus. The sequence continues at coordinate 280,650 of SJYA01000112.1, forward strand.
ATAGCAGTACTATTTATAATTGTCAAGGTATAGAGGATATGAGATTAAGGGGTACAAACTTTTATGGACAAAATAGATAAGCAATAAGGATATATTGTATAGCACAGGGAATTATAGCCATTACCTTGAAATAACTTTTAATGGCATATAAAAATCCTCAACATCACTAATTATTAGAGAAATGCAAATGAAAACTACAAAGACATATCACCTCACAATGGTCAGAATGGCCAAAGCCAAAAAGTTTACAAATAATAAATGCTTGAGAGGGTGTAAAGAAAAGGAAAACCCCCCTGTACTGTTGGTAGGAATGCAAATTAGTGCAACCACTATGGAGAGCAGTATGGAGGTTCCTTGAGAAACTAAAAACAGAGTTGCCTTATTATACTGTGATCCTGCTTCTGGCATATATCTGAAGAAAACCATAATTTGAAAAGTTACATGCACTCCAGTATTCACTGTAGCACTATTTACAATAACCAAGAAATGGAGGCAACCTAAATGCCCATTAACAGAGGAATGGATAAAGACGTGGTACATATAAACAATAGAATGTTATTCAGTCATAAAAATAAATGAAATAACGCCATTTGCAGCTCCATGAATGGACCCAAAGATTCTCATACTCAGTTAAGTAAATCAGGAAAAGAAAAATGTATGCTATCAATTATATGTGGAATAAAAAAAAAAGATACAAATGAACTTATTTACACGACAAAAACAGACCCATGTACATAAAGAACAAACTTGTGCTTACCAAAAGCTAAAGAGGGGAGAGGATAAACTAGGTGTTTTAAATTAACATATACACACTACTCTATATAAAATAGATAACCAACAAAGACCTACTGTATAGCACAGAGAACTATACTCAGTATTTTGTACAAATCTTAAAAAGAATAGACATAAATATTTATATAACTAGACCAATTTGTTGTACACCTGAAACTAACACAATACCGTAAATCAACTATACCTCAATTTAAAAAATACTGAATCACTACACTGTATGCCTGAAACTAACATAATATTGTAAATCAACTATACTTCAATTTTAAGAAAAGAAAATGAAGAGAAGGCAGGCTCCAGCAAAGACTGATGAAGGTGTTGATTTGCAAGTGTCCAAGAAGCCAAAGCCAGAACAAAAAGGCTGATTCCAAATTGTTTATGTCATGTTAGTTATAAGTGACTTTCATTCATTTATTCAGCAAACAATTTAACATCATACTAAATTTGTCAGGCTATAGGTACAAAAAGCAAATGCATTATAGTCACTCACTTTCAAGACTATTCTCAGCTTCATGGGGATTGTCTATAAGCCAAATGTTTGTAGCTCTTTCTGCTTACACAGGAAATGTAAATGCTGGCTTGTATTTGCTTCCACATTTATCTTCTCACACATTTCCTGGTCTCCTGGACAGATCACACTGGGAAAGTAGAGTGAAGATTAAAATAATGACCATATCTCCTTCCTTAAGGGTTCGTATAGGCTGAAATGCATGTGAGAGCAAGATGGAAATTGTCAGAGAACATATTCATGTTAACCCGTTATCATTGGCAATAATGGGAACAAAGTTATATCATTATAAGCCACTAGTTTGTTTTTTTTCTATGAAAGAACAACTATTTTGAAAAAGTACCATATATTGATTTTTAGAAAGCTAATATTTTTTAAGACATGCTGAAAATGGCTGGTATGTACTTTCCCTTGTAGTTTAAGGATTTCAGACCATCAATATAATCATGTAACAAAGATTTATCATGCCTCTGCTAACAGAATTTAAGTTGAAATTCAATGCTGGTACAAATAATTTATATTTCTAGAACTGAATTTTTAATATATAAAATTAAGAAACAGCAACACAAGTTCATTTGCAGATGATTTGAACACACTGCATTGAAATTGATTTACATCTTCTCAAACTTGCATTGACAATGGTGATAGCATCATCAATCATTCCAGTCAGTATGTGACAGAAAAGAGTCTTAAATCATATCTTAAAGTCAGTTTTTCATCATCTTTTTCTTAACCCTAACTATTCTATTCTCAAGAGCTGTATACTGCATATATTTTTATCCTCATTTTAACAGTATTCTAACAGGTTCTAGGATGTTCAGGAGATCAAAGCAGTCGATCCTAAAGGAAATCAACTCTGAATATTTATTGGAAGGACTGATACTGAAGCTACAGCTCCAATACTTTGGTTACCTGATGCTAAGAACTGCCTCATTGGAAAATACCCCGATGCTAGGAAAGATTGAAGACAAAAGGAAAACGGGGCAGCAGAAGATGAGACGGTTAGACAACATCACCTGCTCAGTGGACATGGATTTAATCAAACTCCAGCAAATAGTGGAGGATAGAGTAGCTTGGAGTGCTTGAGTCTGTGGAGTCACAAAGAGTCAGACACAACTTAGAAACTGAACAACAGCAACAGATAGTCATTATAATGTATCATTAATTTCATCTATTTTTCTTGATAAAATTTAAAAAAATGAATTGGTCGCAAAAGAATTAAGTGTCCCATTTCTTCTCATGTTAATAGAGTGCTAGTGTATTTGTATGTTCTCTGAGCAAAGAAATAGCATTTCTCATTTTGGTAAACATGATTCTGAGGGAATGAGCTCACATCAGTAATCATGTGACTATAGCTTTACCATGGCATTACCATTAGCACATGCTCACCTACACACCATTCAGTATACAAGCACTTATTAAGGGTCTGATACTTTCCAGGTACTGATGAAATAATGCTGCTATTAGAAACCACTGGACCACACTATCTAATTTTAATAGATACTAGGCAGAGTTTTGTCTTGTCTAGTGATTAATACTGCCGCATATATCTCACCTAAAATTAAAGAATGGAAAGGAAATCACCCTTTGAATTCTAACTATATGTTGGGCACCATACTAGAAGCTCTTTTTACAAGTGATCTCATTTAAGCCTTGTATTAAACAAGAAAGGAAAGTCATCCAATATTTACAAATGAAGAAGCTGTGTCTCAAAGAGAATAAACACATTTTACCATTGATGTGCAATTTTATAGTGGTAGAACTGGAAATTAAATCCAGTTTAATCTGAACTCTATTCTATTCCCTTCTTTGCTCTTTGGAGTTATGAAAACACCCCCGTTTTCAGGAAACCACTAAAGTAGGCACCCTTAAGTGGACAATATCCCATGTTCCTATCAAGGAGTGGATGTCTTTATGTTCAGTCAAGGCTTCAGGAAGAATCATCATCTGTAGATGAGAATTAAGTGCCAGGAAAGGCATCATAGCTGAAGGACAGATCAAGGCTTTAGGGTAAATAAAATTTAAAATTCTCCTATTTCCACTCTTACCAAGGAACATCTTGATCTATAATTTTTCTTTCTTGATATTTTCTTACAGTGAGTTTACCAGAAACAGATACATTCAAGAGCTATATAAAGCTATAAAATTCCTAAGGAAAAAATAGAGTCTCTCCCTTTTGGGGATACTGACATACACAGCTCCCAAAACCCCTGGGAAATAATATGTGATCATGTTTTTCACATGCTTATACTTCTTTTGTTTCATTGATTGCAAGTGGCTTTAGTCTAGACGTCCTAATTCCTTCTCCAAGTGTTTTTCTTCTGCATAAAACATGAAATTGTCAAGCGTGGAGTACACAGTTCATTGCAGCCACCAGAAGTCACTGATTCTTGCATTTATTTTTTCCAGACTTCAAATCTATTTTTCATGCTGCTTCTCATATAGGGTTGACATGTGTCACAGGATACTGCTACATGCTGAAGTGATGCATAACCAGAAAAAAATTGCAAGTAATACATTTTAAATGCCTGTTTAGTTTGATGTACTCAGAAAATTGCCCCCAAAATCAACATTCATGATAGCAATATAAAGAGAACAAAGATATTTCTCATTCAGGCCCAGAAAAGCTCATAAACAAACCTCAAAGAGAGAGTCTCCAGCTGACTTTAAATGCACAGAGTTAACAACATTTATTAAAATATCATTGAAACGTTGGCTGCCAATATCCTTTCAACTCTCTCCTTGATATCCTACAGTCTGGATTTCAGTCCCCTCAGATTCTCATTTAATTGTGATGCTGATTTTCTCTGAGCTCTCTGGAGAGCCCTTCGTTTACTAAGGATCAGTTTTTCTCATCTTTTAAACTTTGCCTGTACTCTGGAAATTATTACGAGCCAAAGGAAATGAAAATAGAAAGAAGAAAGTCATTTTTATCCAATAGCACAGCATTTATTCACATATTTCTGTAATAAAATATATATATATATGCTGCTGCTGCTAAGTCACTTTAGTCATGTCCTGACTCTGTGCGACCCCATAGATGGCAGCCCACTGGGCTCCCCTGTCCCTGGGATTCTCTAGGCAAGAACACTGGAGTGGGTTGCCATTTCCTTCTCCAATGCATGAAAGGAAAAGTGAAAGTGAAGTCCTCAATCGTACACACATACACACACACACACACACATATGTGCACACACATAATCTGTATGTATGGGTAAAATAGTATTACTGAATTAAATCAATAGAATAATGTATCACAAAGTAAGTGGCAAGGCTTGCCGTAGCCTGGTGACCTATGATCTGGGCAAAAACTCTGGATAGGTTACAAATCAAAAGAACTAAATACCATCTCCACTCCACTGTGAAGGTGCATAAAGTATAAAAATAAAGAATCCTCATGCCACACTGCCTGCTCTATCCTGACACACACAGATGCATACACATACTATTATCTGGACTCAGATCCCATAAAGAAGCAGAGATAAAACGCTGTCACAAACTTTTCATTTGGCAAATTTCTTCATGCAGAGTGGGCATGGTGAAATAAGGAAAAGATGGGTAATTTGTTAATAAGCTGGAAAAATACAGCATTCCTTCTAACAATACCTTAAATGTTACTTTTCTATATTAATAGGAAGTATTCATACTTGACACTTTGAGTCATTCGGAACAGCTGTGAAATTCATTCACCCCACGTGGCTTCCAGACTGTGTTTTCAGTGCCTTCTAATCTCTTTGGTCTCAACTCTTGCCGTTTGCCCTCATTATTTCTGCTACATAACACTAACATGTTGTGCGGAGCTGCACAAAATTGTCAATAATGAAATTTTAGGCTATAAAAATGGTAGTCTGATGTTCCATCTCAGAATTCAGTTTACCCATTTCACCACTTCCCCAGAAAGTTTACCCATCTCACCATGTCACTTCTCGCTGCACTTAATCTTTGCTGCGGTTAGCTTTTCTTCACTTGCTTTCCTATACCCAGTCCTTTCCAAGGCTTCTTGGATAACTCTGACTCATCCCTTAGGTCTCTGCTTATAAGCTTCTTTCTTTAGCAAACTTTTCACTGAAAAAAAGAAAAAGAAAGAAAGAAGAGGGTTCTGTGCTCTTCCTCATCAGAAAAGGATGTGTGTGTGTATATCTATCTATCTATCTATCTATAGGATATATCTATATATGTGCATGTTTGTGTGTGTATGTATATATATACACATATATATATTGGGATTCCACTGTTGTTGTTCTCATATGTAGCTATCTACAGCATATGCTCTTTAGAACACAGTCCTATCGTATCCCTCTATCCAGTTTATTTTTCTGTTTCTGACAACTCACTCCATGCTAGAAATACCTGCATAGGTTATGGATGTATTCATTCTGCAAGGTACTTAAAGCTTATTTCAATGGCATTACCTTCCTCAGCCAGATAAGCAATCACAACAAACTGCTGCAAATGTGTTATTCCCCAAATTGGATAAATTTCCCAAACTCTAGACATTCTGCTCAAAACTAGCAGAAATGGTTTCTATTAAAGTGATGGAAAAAGCTATATTTTTCACCTTATTAGTCACCAGTACGAATCCAGGTGCTGCCAGTCCCTAATCTGATTCTTATCGATATGGATTGAATATCTGTGCAGATGCTAGGATGGTTCAGAAAAACAGCCCCATGAGATGCTATTATAGATCCAAATATTACTCCCACTGTTGCCTGAGCCGAATTCTTTGAAGTGGATAAAACTTTTCTAACTTGGCAAAAATCTATTACTGATTTTTAAGAGGTATTTCTAACACATTCCCAGTGGATCGACAATAGCACAGACACAACTTTTCACTTTTATTTTCAGGAAAAGGGGTTACCATAGTAGTACAGCAATTATTGATGTTGGGGAAAAACAATCTAAAGAGTTCTCTTCTATGAAAATATATCTTGAGATAATCTTTTCATGTAATTAATATCAGATATCATGAAGCAAAGATACAGGACAATACTGAAATTTGAACAATAAAAAATTTGCACTACTAACAAAAATGCCACACTTCAGATTATTTAAACTAATTCCTTAATATTTAGAGTAAAAGAGCCACTAAATTTAGTATAGTCATAAGCAAACTTAGTGCTCAGAAAAAAAAGTAAAAAAAAAAATTTACATACATTAAAAACAATCTTGTCCTGAAATATATTCATAGATACACAGAAGTATAAAGGAATGAATTTTAGAACTACATATTTCACATCAAAATCAACCAGATTAAACAATCTATTGAGTGAAGTTATTTCATTTAACAACATTTACCGATATTTATCTAATACCTACCACCCTACTGTGCACAGTAAAGACAGGGGCAATGAATAGAAGAAACTGATACACAGAAGTGCTCAGTAGGGAGTAAGAATAAACAAACAAAAAAGAAAATGTAACTAACAATTACCATAATCCATCACTCTACCTTCTGTAAACCCTGGAAAGAGTTTAGAAGAACACATTTCTGTAGGACCTCAGCAGAAAACACAAATTCACAGCACAGTCTTAAATATTTTATTACATTGATTTGATTCCACCAACCAAAATATTTCACCAACATGCAAACAGTAAAGAGCCATCACAACCATAGCGTGTGCCCAGACCAGAGAGTTCAGGTTTTTGTCAGTTGCTGGTTTTTAATGCTTCTAATTAATTAGCCATAGAGAGGTACAGGAGTAAATAAATGCTACTGAAATTTATGCTCAGAATCATTTTTTCATGTTTTATTTTCTGAAGCTTCATGACAGCTTCTTTTGTGTCCAACCTCAACTCTCCCCACACACTTCAAAGAGCTTAAAATTAAAAGGCCTGAAAGATGAGAGTGGGGGAGGGATAGTAAGGGAATTGGGGATTGATATCTATATACTATTATATTTAAAATGGATAACCAAAAAGGACCTACTATATAACACATGGAACTCTGCTCAGTAGTACACTAGGCAGCCTGGATAGGAGGAGAGTTGGGGGAGAATGGAAAGGTCCACCTAGTTAAGCTATGGTTTTGCCATGTAGTATGGATGTAAAAGTTGGATTGTAAAGAAAGCTGAGTGCCAAAGAATTGATGCTTTTGAACTGTGGTATTGGAGAAGACTCTTGAGAGTCTGTTGGACTGCAAGGAGATCAAAATCAGTCAATGAATATTCATTGGAAGAACTGATGCTGAAGCTCTAACACTTTGGCCACCTGATGCGAAGAACTGACTCCCTGGAAAAGACCCTGATGCTAGGAAACATTAGAGGCAGATATAGAAGGGGATGACAGAGGATGAGATGGTTGGATGGCATCACTGACTCAATGGACATGAGTTTGAACAAGCTCCAGGAGTTGGTGATGGACAGGGAAGTCAGGCATGCTGCAGTCCATGGGGTCACAAAGAGTCAGACACAACTGAGCAAATGAACTGGACTGATACGAGTGGTTGGGTCCCTTAGCTGTTCATCTGAATCTATCCCAACATTGTTAATCAGAAAAGTTTAAAAAAGCCTTTCACATGGTGATGAATTATAACAGTAATGATCAAAATCACCTGACTACCCAGAAGAGATAATTACAAAGGATTATTATATTATAACAAAAGAAAGCAGAAAGCAGAGGAAAATGATAGGGAAATTTATGTATATATTTTAACCAAAGACAAGATTGATTTTTGTTTGTTTTTTCTTTCTGGAGCTAAAGCTCTTAAACTCAATTTTTACACAGAAAATCCCAGGCTGAGAAAGAGATTTCTTAAGTCAAGAGGAAAATTTCTGTCAGGTGGCCTTTGAACTTGTTGAGCAGAATCTATCAACGGGGTCAATTCCATTGCACTTTCAAAGTAGCTATGGTTAGTTTTTCCATTTAAAGTGAGCACTTACATTTACCACCATGTGCCACCAATTATATAGAATGTGATCATAACCAAAGGGTGAAATAAGAAATTCTAAAACCTCATACACTTTGAGGTTGGAAACCTATTTGTGTCATCTACTGCACATTTTAGGGATGTCACATATTTTGTGTGTCTTATCTTTTCCTAAGAAGTAAAGATAAAAACATGTAAGGTCACAACCTGGAGAAGAGACAATACCTTTGCCAACAGAGCCAACATAAAATAAGATTTCATCTGTCAGACGATCCTGGCTGAATAGCTAAATTGTGCTATATTTTGAAAATCCATGACATAGACTTCTTCTCTGACCAATAGGAATTAAGGGAAACCACACATACCTTAATGACTAAAACAACTAAAAATCTGTGCTAAAGAGAATAGTTCTTAGCCATTGGACGTTAAACAGTGGAGAAGTGTGATTCCTGAGGGAACAAAACAAAGAAGGTGATCTGTCAGGTTACCCTAGCTTACCTCCTTGAAAAAGTTTGCTAAAGCACCTGGAAGGGAAACTGATAAAGTGAAATTGTCTCACTTAAATAAGGAAACAGAACTGGAGTCCAGGGGAAACAAGGTGGTTTTGAAGAACTGAGGACTCAAGGAATAGAGCTACACAAACAGTAAACCCTAAAGATCTACACTGTCCCAAAGCAGTCTTGTTGTTGTTCAGTCACCCAGTCGTGTCCAACTCTTTGTGGACCCCGTGAACTACAGCTTGCCAGGCCTCCCTGTCCTTCACTATCTCCCGAAGTTTGCTCAAGCTCATGTCCATTGCATTGGTAATGACATCCAGCCATCTCATCCTCTGATGCCCTCTTCTCCTTCTGCCCTCAAAGCATCAGGGACTTTTCCAATGAGTTGGCTGTTCATATCAGATGACCAAAATATGGTTGTGAGAGCTGGACCATAAATAAGGCAGAACATCAAAGCAATCTTAGTACTGATTAAATCATGAATGTGAGGAAACAACTCCAGGCCAGGATTAGGAGAAATAGTCCTCAGAGTTTACACGGGGCTAGAAATAATTTATAATGTCATCAGCCTGAGTGACAAAAATTCTTATAATTTACAAGATGTCAGGTAGACTAGTCAGAGTGCTCTTTAATGGGGCTAAATCTACACTAAACACCTAACTAATCTGAAAAGATCTGGTCCTGGCCCCACCTAACAAGTCTGTAAAGACACAAAAGGATCAATAAATTTAATGAAGTCCTGGGTCAACACCCAAGAATATTCAGAAAAATACAAAAATATCCAGCACCTAAAAAGGAAAATTTCAATTTTGGTTGATGCCCAAAAGATATCCAATCAAAAAATTACTAGACATACAAAGCAGTTAGAAAATACAGCCCAGAATAAGGAGAAAAATAAATTGATAGAAACAGAACCAGAAATTATGTGTGATGGAATCTTCAGACAAGGCTATTCAATGAATTATTAAACAGCCACTTGAGCTATGTTACATACATTCTAGAGGGCAGAAAGACTGAGCATGTTAATTAGAGACATACACTCCTATTAAGATGAACTCAGAGTACATCATGTGAAATGCCAGGATGGATGAATTACAAGCTGGAAACAAGGCCACCGGGAGAAATATCAACAAACTCAGATATGCAGATGAAACCACTCTAATGGCAGAAAGGGAAGAGGAACTAAAAAGCTTCTTGATATGAAAGAGGAAAGTGAAAAAGCTAGCTTAAAATAGTCAAAAAAACTAAGATCGTGGCATCTAGTCCTATCATTTCATGGCAAATAGATGGGGGAAAAAATGGAAATAGTGACAGACTTTATTTTCTTGAGCTCCAAAATCACTGCAAATGGTGACTGCAGTCATAAAATTAAAAGACCCTTGCTCCTCTGAAGAAAAGCAATGACAAACCTAGACAGAATACTAAAAAGCAGAAACATTACTTTGTCAAAAAATGTCCATATAGTCAAAACTATGATTTTTTCCAGTAGTCATGTATGGATGTGAGAGTTGGACCACCAAGAAAGATGAGCACCAAAGAATTGATGCTTTCAAACTGTGGTGTTGGAGAAGACTCTTGACTGTCCCTTGGACTGCATGGAGATCAAACCCGTCAATCCTAAAGGAAATCAGTCCTGAATATTCATTGGAAGGACTGATGATGCTGAAGTTTCAATACTTTGGCTACCTAATGTGAAGAGCTAACTCTTTGGAAAAGACCATGACACTGGGAAAGATTGAGAGCAGGAGGAGGAGAGGGTGACAGAAGATGAAATGGTTCGATGGTATCACCGATTCAATGAACATGAATTTGAGCAATCTTGGAAAATAGTGAAGGACAGAGTAGCCTGGTGCTCTGCAGTCCATGGGGTCACAAAGAATCAGACATAACTACTGAACACCACCACCCAAAATCTAACTTCTGGTAAGGAAAACTATAGAATCTGAAAGGAAAAACACATGGAGTGTTATTATCAGCAGATTAAACAAAGCTAAGAAAAGATTATTTCACCTAAAGACACAGCAATAGATATTATTCAAATTGAAATACAAAGTAAGAGGGAAAAGGAGTATTTTTAAAAGGAATAGAGCATCAGTAAGTTATGTTACAGCTCAGACTATCAGTATCCATGCAATTGGATTTTCCAAAGGAAAATGGAGAAAAGTAGAAAAGAAAAAACACTTGAAGAAATAATAGCCAAAATATTCTTAATTTTACGTAACTATAAACTCACTGCTCAAAAAATTTCAACAAACCTCTACTAATAGTAATGGAGTTCCAGTTGAGCTATTCCAAATCCTGAAAGATGATGTTGCACTCAATATGCCAGCAAATTTGGAAAACTCAGCAATGGCCACAGGATTGGAAAAGGTCAGTTTTTATTCTAATTCCAAAGAAAGGCAATGCCAAAGAATGCTCAAACTACCACACAATTGCACTCATCTCACATGCTAGTAAAGTAATGCTCAAAATTCTCCAAGCCAGGCTTCAGCAATACGTGAATCGTGAACTTCCAGAAGTTCAAGCTGGTTTTAGAAAAGGCAGAGGAACCAGAGATCAAATTGCCAACATCGGCTGGATCATGGAAAAAGCAAGAGAGTTCCAGAAAAACATCTATTTATGCTTTATTAACTATGCCAAATCCTTTGACTGTGTGGATCACAATAAACCGTGGAAAATTCTGAGAGAGATGGGAATAGCAGACCACCTGACCTGCCTCTTGAGAAATCTGCATGCAGGTCAGAAAGCAACAGTTAGAACTGGACATGGAACAACAGACTTGTTCCAAATAGGAAAAGGAGTACGTCAAGATTGTATATTGTCACTCTGCTTATTTAACTTCTATGCAGAGTACATCGTGAGAAAATCTGGACTGGAAAAAGCACAAGCTAGAATCAAGATTGCTGGGAGAAATATCAATAACTTCAGATATTCAGATGACACCACCCTTATGGCAAAAAGTGAAGAGGAACTACAGAGCCTCTTGATGAAAGTGAAAGAGGAGAGTGAAAAAGTTGGCTTAAGGCTCAGCATTCAGAAAACGAAGATCATGGCATCCAGTCCCATCACTTCATAGTAAATAGATGGGAAAACAGTGGAAACAGTGTCAGAC
>SJYA01000112.1:293641-343442 GCA_006410615.1 Neotragus moschatus
TGCCTCTTGAGAAATCTGCATGCAGGTCAGAAAGCAACAGTTAGAACTGGACATGGAACAACAGACTTGTTCCAAATAGGAAAAGGAGTACGTCAAGATTGTATATTGTCACTCTGCTTATTTAACTTCTATGCAGAGTACATCGTGAGAAAATCTGGACTGGAAAAAGCACAAGCTAGAATCAAGATTGCTGGGAGAAATATCAATAACTTCAGATATTCAGATGACACCACCCTTATGGCAAAAAGTGAAGAGGAACTACAGAGCCTCTTGATGAAAGTGAAAGAGGAGAGTGAAAAAGTTGGCTTAAGGCTCAGCATTCAGAAAACGAAGATCATGGCATCCAGTCCCATCACTTCATAGTAAATAGACAGGGAAACAGTGGAAACAGTGTCAGACTTTATTTTTCTAGGCTCCAAAATCACTACAGATGTTGACTGCAGCCATGAAATCAAAAGACGCTTACTCCTTGGAAGAAAAGTTATGACCAACCTAGATGACATATTCAAAAGCAGAGATATTACTTTGCTGACTAAGGTCCGTCTAGTCAAGGCTATGGTTTTTCCAGTAGTCATGTATGAATGCGAGAGTTGGACTGTGAAGAAGGCTGAGTGCCAAAGAATTGATGCTTTTGAACTGTGGTGTTGAAGAAGACTCTTGAGAGTCCCTTGGACTGCAAGGAGATCCAACCAGTCCATTCTGAAGGAGACTGGCCCTGGGATTTCTTTGGAAGGAATGATGCTAAAGCTGAAGCTCCAGTACTTTGGCCACCTCATGGGAAGAGTTGGCTCATTGGAAAAGACTCTGATGCTGGGAGGGATTAGGGGCAGGAGGAGAAGGGGACGACAGGATGAGATGGCTGGATGGCATCCCTGACTCGATGGATGTGAGTCTGAGTGAACTCCAGGAGTTGGTGATGGACAGGGAGGCCTGGCATGCTGCAATTCATGGGGTCGCAAAGAATCGGACACGACTGAGCGACTGAACTGAACTAGTAATAGAAACATGAAGAAAACTATCCAAGGGAATAAATTCCTTAAGAAGTGACAGTGAGAAAATCTTAAAAGCACACAATTTAGAAAAACAAAAAATGATAATATGTTTTTCATTTGAAGAAGCAAGACAATCTAAAATATAGTGAAGCAGTATCTATAAAGTGGGAAGAAAAAAAATCTATCATCCTAAAATTCTATATACAGTCAAATTATTTTTCAAACATGAATGAGAAATAATGCATGTTTCAGACATCAAACTGTTGAAAAAAATCATCACCAGCAGATCTGTAGTCAAGAAATGATATAACAGAAGTCCTTCAGACTGAAAGAAACTAGACCAAAATACAGATCCGTGCAAAGAAATGAAAAATACTTTAAGGAGATGAATCTTTTGAATGTTGTAAAAGGACACTAAAAACTGAGACACCAATACAACAAATATTGGGTTTTCTCAGTGGCTCAGTGGTAAAGAATCCACCCACAATGAAGGAGCAGCAGGAAACCCGGGTTTGATCCCTGGGTTGGGAAGATGCCCTGGAGGAGGGCATGGTAACCCATTCCAATATTCTTGCCTAGAGAATTCCATGACAGAGGAGCTTGTCAGGCTACTGTGCCTAGGGTCGCAAAGAGATGGACACAACTAAAGTAACTTAGCATGCACAACACATACTAAAGCATTAGGTTACCACGAAAGAAAGAAAGTGAATTCACTCAGTTATGTCTGACTCTGAGACCCCATGGACGGTAGCCTGCCAGGCTCCTCCGTCCATGAGATTTTCCAGCAAGAATACTGAAGTGGGTTGCCATTTCTTTCTCCAAGGTTACCATATGCAACATGTACAATGGAAATGGTCAAGAACCACTTTTGTGACACTTGCGGCCTTGGCCAGATGGACAGGAAAAGTGATCAGAAAATTCGAAGACTGAATTTGCCGCATACTCTTTTAGGAGGGATTTTTGCCACAGAGGTCCCCACCACCTCTTTTGGCAGGGAACATGGGGTACTTTCTATTGCTGCTCAAGCCTGGGGAATGGAGGTGTCTGGAAACACTTGGAGAGTTCATATTTGGAGTCATGGAGGACTTGTCCCTAACTCATATTTGATAAATGTCATCTAATGCCTGCATGCAGAGAAGGCAATGGCACCCCACTCCAGTACTCTTGCCTGGCAAATCCAACGGGTGGACGAGCCTGGTAGGCTGCAGTCCATGGGGTTGCTAGGAGTCGGACACAACTGAGCGACTTCACTTTCACTTTTCACTTTCATGCATTGGAGAGGGAAATGGCAACCCACTCCAGTGTTCTTGCCTGGAGAATCCCAGAGACGAGAGAGCCTGGTGGGCTGCCGTCTTTGGGGTCACACAGAGTCAGACATGACTGAAGCGACTTAGCAGCAGCAATGCCTGCATGCAGGTCAGGAAGCAACAGTTAAAATTGGACATGGAACAGCAGACTGGTTCCAAATAGGAAAAGGAGTATTTCAAGGCTGTATATTGTCACTGTGCTTATTTAACTTATATGCAGAGTACATTATGAGAAACGCTGGGCTGGATGAAACACAAGCTGGAATCAATATTGTCGAGAGAAATATTAATAACCTCAGATATGCAGATGACACCGTCCTTATGGCAGAAAGTGAAGAAGAACTAAAGAGCCTCTTGGTGAAAGTGAAAGAGGAGAGTGAAAAAGTTAGCTTAAAACTCAACATTCAGAAAATGAAGATCATGGCATCCAATCCCATCACTTCTTGGCAAGTAGATGGGGAAACAGTGGAAACAATGGCTGACTTTATTTTGGGGGGCTCCAAAATCACTGCAGATGGTGGTTGCAGCAATGAAATGAAAAGATGCTTACTCCTTGGGAGGAAACTTATGGACAAACTTTACGACATGTTAAAAAGCGGAGACATTACTTTGTCAACAAAGGTCCGTCTAGTCAAGGCTATGGTTTTTCCATTGGTCATTTATGGATGTGAGAGTTGGACTATAAAGAAAGCTGAGTGCAGAGGAATTGATGCTTTTGAACTGTGGTGTTGGAGAAGACTCTTGAGAGTCCCTTGGTCTGCAAGGAGATCCAACCAATCCATCGTAAAGAAAATCAATCCTGGGTGTTCATTAGAAGGACTGATGTTGAAGCTGAAACTCCAAAATTTTGGCCACCTGATTTGAAAAGACCCTAATATTAGGAAAGATTGAAGGCAGGAGGAGAAGGGGATTGAAGACAGAGGATGAGATCGTTAGATGGCATCACCAGCTCAATGGATATGAGTTTCGGTAAACTCTGGGAGTTGGTGATGGACAAGGAGGTCTGGTGTGCTGCGGTTCATGGGGTCTCAGAGAATCGGACATGACTGAGCAACTGAACTGAACTGAATGCTGCAAAATAGTCAGCATATCTTGTCCTGACTCTCAAGTTTCTCAAGCAAGTGATGTGGATGTTTCCTAGAGTAAGCAGGAACTATAAGGAAGGAGAGCAACATCATCCAATCTTGGATGCTGTTCTACAGAGCAACCTAGAGATGGTGAGATCACAGTAGTAAGTACTCAAAAGTAGAAGTGAACACCAGATTCCAGAAAAAGGTGTTGCAAGCAACTGTCTTAAAGAGACAGCCATCTGTCCAGACAAATTTTAGAGGTACACACTAGAAAATGGTAAGTGACCAAATTTAGAGTAAAAGACCAGCATTGAGGACACAGAAGACTTTTCTCTATATATCTTATATACTGTTTGAGCCTTTTTCTTTCCTTACTATGTGGCATTGTGGCCTTCTGCCAAAAGAACCTTTATTTTGTTCAGGAAACAGTGTGTCCAGTTCTAAGTGGTAGATTTCAAATGTACATTAGTCATAACAATTATGTCATGACTATGTACATAACAATGAGTCATGACCATTATGTTCTCTGATTTCCAAAACCCCTAAAAAGAGGGAGAGCATGCAACCTATAAGTAGATGGTTTGTACCACCTTTTACCTTTTGCCTCTCTTCTTTCTGTAAATACCAAACTGCTGGCTGGAGCAGGAGCACACATGCTACAATACTGGGAAAAGAGAAAAGAATCACAGACACTCTCATCCTTACATTGTGAATGAAAGTGTTAGTCGCTTAGTCATGTCCAATTCCTTGTGACTCCATGGACTGTAGCCTGCCAGGCCCTCCTGTCCATGGTATTCTCCTGGCAAGAACACTGGAGTGGGTTGCCATTTCCTTCTCCAGGGAATCTTCCTGACCCAAAGATCAAACCCAGATCTCTGGCACTGCAAGCCTAAGGGCTTCCCTAATGGCTCAGACAGTAAAGAATCTGCCTGAAATGTAGGAGACTCCAGTTCAATTCCTGGATTGGGAAGATCCACTACTCACTGCAGTGTTTTGGCTTCCCTTGTGGCTCAGCTGGTAAAGAATCCACCTGTGGAGGGAGAACAAGATAGCAGAGGAGTAGGTGGATATAGAATACATCTCTCACAGATACATCAGGGATACACCTTAAGACACAGAAGTGCATGCAGAACACCAGCTGAGAGTGTACAGGAGTACCTGACCAGCAGAAGAGAATATATAGAACCACCCAAAACTCAGTAGGATGAAGGAACTAGGGGGAAAAACAGGAGTGTTACTAGGACTGGACCTGCCCTCGGCTGGAGGGGGAAATGAAGAAGGGGTCCGATTCCCACATCACGGGAATTGTCTGAGTCAGAGGAGAAACATTTAAGGCTGACAGTGAAACAGCTGATCTGTGGGACCCCAGCCAGTGTTCCCCTTTAAGTGCCTGATATGCTGATCTACAGAAAATCACCCCAACCAGGGGGCCCCTCTAAGTGCTTGATGCAATGGACAACAGAGAAGGACCCCAGGTAAGGGAGCTCTCTAAGTGCATGAATGGGTGGAACTATGGAGAAAGACTAGCCAAAGAGGCTTTCTGATTGCCAACCATTAGAGGCTTGAAAAAAGACTCTGATAGGGCCATAACTCCTACCGCTGAGGCAGTCTGTTACTGCACACTTGGTGCCTCCTTGGTCCCCACAACCTAAGCAGTTGTGCCACCTTCACACTCAACTCTCACTGGGGCAGAGCTGCCACAGGCAAAAAAAAAAAAAAAAAAAAAAAACAAAGAAAAAAAGTCTTGCATCTGCATGTGCAGTCACTTCAGCTGTTTCCAACTCTTTGCAACCCTTTGGACTGTGAACTGCCAGGCTTCTCTGTCAGGTGGATTCTCCAGGCAAGAATACTGAGTATATTGGCCAACACTGGTTGCCATACCCTTCTAGAACACTATATTTCCTACTGCCCTAGCTACCAACTTCGCTGAGTACCTGGTGCTGTCAGAACCCCTGTGACCCAAGCAGCTGCAACACTTCTGCACCTGGCCCTCACTGGGGCAGACCCAAGTCCTCCAGGACAGCCTCAGGAGCAAACCCCAGTGGATGATCCACATGCAGGGATGGATATAAAACCACAATTGAAACCCAAGGGCAATGAAGCTTAGGAAGAATACTCAAAGCCTTCCCACCAGCTGTACAAGCGGCAGATTAAATCCACACAATCAACGAGGAAGACTCTGTCTACAGAATATATAAAAGGACATTAAGAACTCCCACAAAAGAAAGTGCACTAGTTCTGTTAGCTGTGGACATTGGAGGCAAGAACACACAGGAATAATACTAGATTAGAATCTGAGCTGCACCACAGCAGGTCCAGAGACCAGCACAGTGTTGGAGGGCATCCTAGGGAGGTGAGATGGACTGTGACTCCCAGCGAGGGAAAGGACCCTGACATCAGTGACCCAAGGAAAACATTATTCATATGTTTTGACTGCTTCTGTAGGGTCTTTTGGAATTTTTTTTTCTTTTTTTCTTCTTTTGTTCCCCACTGTTATACTTGTCTATTTTATTGGCACTATGAAATCTAGTTAAGCTTTTAAGTTGTTGTTATTGTTTTTTAATCCACATTTTATTGTTCTTATAAACTTCTGCCTCTACATTCTGCCTCTGTCCTTCTGTAGTTCTGTGGAGTTTACTTTTTTTAATTATTATTATTTTCTCTTCACCACCCCCCACTTTTTTCTTTTCTCTTTTTATAATTCTTAATTTTAATTTTTAACCTATTTTTCTACATTTATTCCTTTGTTTCCTTTCCCTACTGTTCTTTTCCCCTTGCCATTAATCTTTAATGTATATAAATCTTCTTTGTCTACCTCTATTTAACTTTGCATATATATTCTTTCTCTATTTTCTTTCTTTCCTTTCCTCTCAACATGTTTGTTAGTTTTGTTTTTTTGTTTGTTTTTGCTTTATTCCTCACTTGGCACCTTGCTTCAGTATTGTTTTCCACTTTAGGTTTTAGTTAGCTTTGTTCCTAACTGGTAGATATAATATTTGGTTTCCTTTGTTCTCTGGATCAATATATTGTACTTATTTTTGTTGAACCATTTTGATTTTGTTTATGGATGTATACATATATATTTCACTATTTTAATTATTATTTGCCTGATTTTGTAACCATCATTTGTCTGGGGTTCATCTTTGGTTTCTTGTTTTGGTATATGTGTTTTAATCTCACTTAATGTCATTACAAACAACTTGTGGAATCTTCATTCCTGACCAGAAAGATCAAACCCTGAACCTTTGGGGTGAGAGCACTGACTCCAAGACCCTGGACTACCAGAGAACTAACCCTAGGGAGTATCAAATAGTGAGAACTCACACAAAGGAAACCACTTCAATACGAGACCCAGCATCACTCAATCACCAGTAGTACCCTGTGCAGGACACCTCATCCAAACAACAAGCAAAAATACAAACTCAGTCATCAATAGACAGGATTACCAGTCTTGCCCATCAGAGGAAAAACAAACAAACAAATTTCAGCATAAATCACACCTTATACAAAGCTTACATAAACCACTGAACAAACTTTAGGAGGGCAGAAACCAAAAGGAAGGAAGAATTCAACCTTGAAGCCTGAGAAAAGGATACCTCAAATACAGTAAGTGCAAAAAAAAATTTTTTTTAATAAAGAAAAGAAAAGGCAGAGAAATGCTGCACAAATAAATGAAAAAAAAAAAAAAACAGAAGTCTAAATAAATGATGAAATAGGCAAACTACCTGAAAAAGAATTCAGAATAATGATAGTAAAGATGATCAAAAATCTTGAAAATAGAATGGAGAAAATGAAAGAATCAATTAACAAAGACCTAGAAAAATTAAAGAAGAAACATACAGCAACAAACAACACAATTAATGAAATTCAAAATACTCTAGAAGGATTCAATAGCAGAATATCTGAAGCAGAAGAAAGAATCTGTGAGCTGGAAGATAAGAAGGTAGAAATAACTTCTAAAGAGCAGAATAAAGTAAAAAGAAGGAAAAGAACTGAGGATAGTCTCAGAGATCTCTGGGACAGTATCAAACACAACAACATTCAAAATATAGGGGTCCCAGAAGAAGAAGGCAGCAGCAACCCACTCCAGTACTCTTGCCTGAAAAACCCCCTGGATGGAGGAGCCTGGTGGGCTGCAGTCCATGGGGTCGCTGAGGGTTGGACACGACTGAGCAACTTTACTTTTACTTTTCACTTTCAGGCATTGGAGAAGGAAATGGCAACACACTCCAGTGTTCTTGCCTGGAGAATCCCAGGGATGGGGAAGTCTGGTGGGCTGCCATCTCTGGGGTCGCACAGGGTCAGACATGACTGAAGCAATTCAGCAGCAGCAGCAGAAGAGAAAAAGAAAGGGTAGGAGAAATTTTTTGAAAAGATTATAGTTGAAAATGTCCCCAGTATGGAAAAGGAAACAATCAAGTTCAAGAGGCACAGAGTCCCACACAGAAAAAATCCAAGGAGAAATACACCAAAACACATACTAATCAAACTAACAAAGACTAAATACAAAGAAAGAATATTAAAATCAGAAAGGGAAAAACAACAAGTAACATACAAGGAAACCCCATACACTTAATAGCTGATCTTTCAGCAGAAACTCTACAGTTTCTGCTGCAGAAGGGACAGAACTCAAATAGAAAGGAATGGCAGGATATATTTAAAGTACTTAAAGGGAAAAATCTACAATCAAGATTACTTTACCCAGCAAGGATCTTATTCAAAATTGTTGGAGAAATCAAAAGCTTTTCAGACAAGCAAACTTTAAAAGAATTCAGTATCACTAAACCAGCTTTACAACAGATGTTAAAGGGACTTATATAATCAAGAAATACAATAGAAGAAAAAGATCTACAAAATCAAACTCTAAACAATTAAGATAATGGAAATAGGAGCAAATATATCAATAATTACTTTAAATGTAAACGGATTAAATGCTCCAACCAAAAGACACAGACTGGCTGAATGGATTCAAAAACAAGACCCATACATATGCTGTTTACAAGAAATCCACTTCAGACCTAAAGACACATATAGACTGAACGTAAGAGGATGGAAAAGCACATTCCATGCAAATGGACAACAAAAGAAAGCTGGAGTAGCAATCCTCATATCAGACAAAATAGACTTTAAAATAAAGATTACAAGACATAAGGAAGGATACTACATAATGATCAAGGGATCAATCCAAGAGGAAGATAAGACAATAGTAAATATCTGTACAGCCAGCATAAGAGCACCTCAACCCATAAGACAAATCGTAACAGACATAAAAGAAGAAATTGACAGTAACACAATAATAGTAGGATACTTTAACACCCCACTCACACTAATGGACAGATCATCAAAACAGAAAATTAATAAGGAAACACAAGTCTTAAATGATACATTGGATGAGGTGGATCTCATTGATATCTTCAGGACATTTCATCCAAATATAGAAGAATACACCTTCTTCTCAAGTGCACATGGAACATTCTCCAGGATAGACCACATCTTGGGTCACAAATCAAACCTCAGTAAATTTAACATAATTGAAATCTTATCAAGCATCTTCTCTAACCACAATGCTGAGACTAGATATCAATTACAAGAAAAAAACTGTTAAAAACCCAAACATATGGAGATTAAACAATATGTTTCTAAATAACCAACAGGTTACTTAAGAAATCAAAAGGGAAATCAAAAATTTTCTAGAAACAAATGACAATGGAAGCATGGCAACTCAAAACCTATAGGATGCAGCAAAAGCAGTTCTAAGAGGGAAGTTTATAGCAATACAATCCTACTTTAAGAAACAAGAAAAGCATTGAATAGACAACCTAATTTTATACCTAAAGCAACTAGATAAAGAAGAAGAAGAACAACAACAACAACAACAATAAAAGTAGCAGAAGAAAAGAAATCATAAAGATCAGAGCAGAAATAAATGAAAAAGAAATTAAAGAAACAATAGTAAAAATTAATAAAACTAAAGGCTGGCTCTTTGAGAAGATAAACAAAACTGACAAACTTTTAACCAGACTCATTAAGAAAAAAAGAATCAAAACAAAAAAATCAGAAGTGAATAAGGAGAGTTTACAACAGACAAGGCAGAAATACAAAGGATTATAACAGACCATTATGAACAACTATATGGCAGTAAAATGGATAATCTGGAAGAAATGGACAGATTCTTAGAAAAGTTCAATCTTCCAAGACTGAACCAGGAAGAAATAGAAATTATGAAAAATGCAATTATAAGCACTGAAATGGAAGCTGTGATCAAAAAGCTCCCAAAAAACAAAAGCCCAGGACCAAATGGCTTTACAGATTTCTATCAAACATATAGAGAAGAGCTAACACTTATGCTTCTAAAACTCTTTCAAAAAATTACAGCAGAAGGAACACACCAAACTCATTCTATGAGGCCACCATCACTCTGATACCAAAACCAGACAAAGACAATACACAAAAAAGAAAACTATAGGCCAGTATTACTAATGAACATATAGTTGCAAAAATCCTCAACAGAAGTTTAACAAACAGAATTCAACAACACATTAAATAGCTCATACCCCATGATCAAGTTGGGTTTATTTCAGGGACACAAGGATTCTTCAATATAAACAAATCAATCAATGTGATACATCATATTAACAAATTGAAAGATAAAAACTATATTATAATCTCAATAGATGCAGAAAAAGGCTTTGACAAAATTCAACAACCATTTATGATTAAAACTCTTCAAAAAGTGGGCATAGAAGGAACTTACTCAACATAGTAAAGGCTATATATGATAAGCCTATAGCAAATATTATTCTCAATGGTGAAAAACTGAAAGCATTCCCCCTAAGATCAGAAAAAAGATAAGGTTGTCCACTTCCACCACTATTATTCGACATAGCTTTGGAAGTCCTACCTATAGCAATCATAGAAGAAAAAGAAATAAAAGGAATTCAGATTGGAAAGGAAGTAAAGCTCTCACTGTCTGCAGATGACATGATATTGTACATAGAAAACCCTAAAGATAGTATCAGAAAATTACTACACCTAATTAGTGAATTTAGCAAAGTTTCAGGATACAAAATCAATATACAAAAATAACTTGCATTTCTATATACTAACAATGAAAAATCAGAAAGAAAAATTAAGGAAGGAATTCCATTCACCATTGCAACAAAAAGAATTAAATATCTAGGAGTAAACTTGCCTAAGGAGACAAAAGAACTAAACACAAATAATTATAAGACACTAATGAAAGAAATGATACTAAAGCTGAAACTCCAGTACTTTGGCCACCTCATGCAAAGAGTTGACTCATTGGAAAAGACTCTGATGCTGGGAGGGATTGGGGACAGGAGGAGAAGGGGATGACCGAGGATGAGATGGCTGGATGGCATCACTGACTCCATGGGCGTGAGTCTGAGTGAACTCCGGGAGTTGGTGATGGACAGGGAGGCCTGGCGTGCTGCCATTCATGGGGTCGCAAAGAGTCAGACACGACTAAGTGACTGAACTGAACTGAATGAAAGAAATCGTTGATATAAACAGATGGAGAGATATTCCATGTTCCTGGGTAGGAAGAATCAATATTGTGAAAATGACTATACTATCAAATGTAATCTACAGATTTAATGCAATCTCTACATATAGCCACTATGGGAGATGGTATGGAGATTCCTTTAAAAACTAGGAATAAACCACCATATTCCCCAGCAATCCCCCTCCTAGGTGTATACCATGAGGAAACCAAAATTGAAAAGGATACATGTATCCCATTGCTTATTGCAGCACTATTTACTAGCTAGAACACTGGAAGCAACCTAGATGTCCATTGACAGACAAATCGATAAAGAAGCCTTGGTACATACACATAATGGAATATTACTCACCCATAAAAAGTAATGCATTTCAATCAGTTCTAATGAGGTGGATGAAACTAGAGCCTATTACACAGAGTGAAGTAAGTCAGAAAGAGAGAGATAAATGTTGTATACTAACACATATATACGGAATCCAGAAAGATGGTACTGAAGAATTTATTTGCAGGGCAGCAATGGAAAAACAGACATAGAGAATGGACTTATAGACATGGGGTAAGGGGAGGAGAGGGTGAGATTATGGAGAGAGTAACAAGGGAACTTATATTACCATATGTAAAATAGATAAGCAACAGTAATTTTCTGTATGGCTCAGGAAACTCAAACAGGTGCTCTGTGTCAACCTAGAGGGGTGCCATGGAAGGGAGATGGAAGGGACATTCAAAAGGGAGAGGATATATGTATACATCTGATTCATGTTCAGGTTTGACAGAAAACAAAATTCTCTAAAGCAATTATCCTTCAATTAAAAAAAAATTTTTTAAGAGCATTAGGAAACAAACAAATGGAAAAAAAAAAAAAAAAGAATCCACCAGCAATGTGGGAGACCTGGGTTCAATCCCTGGGTTGGGGAGATCCCCTGGAGAAGGGAAAGGCTATCCACTCCAGTATTCTGGCCTGGAGAATTTCATGGACTGGATAGTGTGTAGGGTTGCCAAGAATTGGATACAACTGAGTGACTTTCACTTTCTACATTATAGAAACAGTAAATCAAAGCCAGAATCTCCTGACATCTTGTTACTTAAGATCACAAGCATGTGCCCACCAGCTTCAGCAGCTCACTTTTGAAAAATTGTTAGAAATGTACCTCAGGCCTCACCCCAGACCTACTGAATCTGAAACAACATGTTATTGACAAGATTCTAGGTGATTCATGGACACATCAGAGTACAAGAATCACTACTCTGCAGAAAAAATAACCCCATTTAAGTTGTTCTCAGATATAACATTAACTGAAGATAAAAGTATTTTAATCATATGTATGTGTTGCATTCTCAGTGTTTAAAAAATTACTCTACATAAACATATGATATAAAAAATATTTACAGAAACTTTAAAAAAGGTTAAGGACCTTTTTTTTTAAATTTCCTTTTAGCATAGGTACAAATGAGTAAAACAATAGTAATGGTAAGTGAGCTTGCTCTTCCTTTCAGGATCAAAAATAACTTCAAAATAATTACAAATGTGTAATTTTTAACCTGTTAGCCATCTTGTATAAAAGCTGTCAGTTCAGTTCAGTTGCTCAGTTGTGTCCAAGTCCTTGTGACCACATGGACTGCAGCACGCCAGGCCTCCCTGTCCATCACCAACTCCCAGAGCTTGCTCAAACTCATGTCCATCAAGTTGGTGATGCCATCAAACCATTTCATCCTCTGTCGTCCTCTTCTCCTCCTACCCTCAATCTTTCCTGGCATCAGGGTCTTTTCCAATTAGTCAGTTCTTCCCATCAGGTGGCCAAAGTATTGGAGGTTCAGTTTCAGCATCAGTCTTTCCAATGAATATTCAGGACTGATTTCGTTTAGGATTGACTGATTGGATCTGCTTGCAGTCCAAAGGATATCTAGAGTCTTCTCCAACATCACAGTTCAAAAGCATCAATTCTTCAGTGCTCAGCTTTCTTTATCGTCCAACTCTCACATCTACTGACTACTGGAAAAACCATAGTTTGACTAGATGGACCTTTGTTGGTAAAATAATATCTCTGCTTTTTAATATGCTTTCTAGGTTTGTCATAGCTTTTCTTCCAAACAGTAAGACGTATTCTTGTCTTGGGAACCCTATGAATACTATGAAAAGGCAAAAGGATATGACACTAAAAGATGAACTCCCCAGGTCAGTAGATGTCCAATATGCTACTGGAGAAGTGTGGAGAAAAAACTCCAGAAAGAATGAAGAGACTGAGCCAAAGCAAAAACAATGCCAAAATAGCTGTAATAAAAACTGCACCTTAATATTTAAAAGGCTACAATAATGAGCTGACACAGATTTATAACCAGTTTTCAAAATTTTTATAAAGCTGTTCTTGTTGGCTCTAGATTTGAATTTTATCCAATGTTCAAATGTAAGCAGTACAATAATTCTATCAAAACAAATTCTTTGTATATACATGCATGAATGCTCAGTGGCTCAGTCGTGTCCAGCTATTTACAACCTCATGGACTACAGCCTGCGGGACTATTCTGTCTGTGAAATTTTCCAAGCAAGAATATTGGAGTAGGCTGCATTTTTTTTTTTTTTTTTTGGCTGTTGTTTAAATCCTAGATGCTGACTAAAAGGCACAGACTCAAATCACCTGCATTCAGTAAAAACAAGTTCCCACCACTAGCAGTTTCCATTTCTGCTCACTGCTCAATTGAACTGCTTATGTATCCTGGCTCTGCTGTAAAGAAATTTTGGGCTCAAATCCCAGGATTGATTCCACTGCCACAGGATTGTCAGCTACAGAATTCTTTAAAATGTTCTTTCCTTCTACATTTATTTAACTCAAAGATTTGAAGTCTTAGTTGCCAAAAGTTTTACACTAACAAAAATTTCACAGGAGAACTAAGAAAATCAGAAAGCAGTGACAGAATCAATCATTTTCATACCCAGATGCTGACTGTATCTATAGAATAGAAAATGAATCTATTTGATAAACTAAAAAGCTATATACAGTGTACTCTATAAATACATTTTACAAACATGCATATAAGGCTCAAGTAGAACAAGGCTGAGGAAGTAACTTATGCATATAATCTCCATCAAATATGTAACAGCATCACTACCATTCTGATTTCATCATCACATTTTATATAAAGAACAGAGGAAAAGGATATTAAAGTAACTACACCTTTGGTTTCACATCAATATTGAAAATATCTGAATGATTATGACTTTGTAAAAATCCCATCAAACAAATTGTGCACTGAAAGTGTTTTTTATTTTAGTTTATGACTACTTTCAAAGCCCACCTCTAGTAGCTATTTTTCAATAATCAAAGTCTGAAAGGCCTTGTACATCTCACAGCACTCTAATTTTCTCTTTCTTTCTCTATCTTTGTCAGGTCTATACCCATGTCTCCTATTTGACTATGAGCCCCACCCCATCCCTGGGACCTTCCTAGGTGAATCTCTCTCCATTTCTTGTGCTCACAGAAATACAGTTGCTCTGCTTTGCTTACTGTTCCATTTTATCAATGGATGGCTAAGAATTCTCTTGCTTGTTTCTGAGAGACTAGTTTTAAAGGTCATGATTAGGAGTGAAATAATAAAGTTGCCCTACGGCTGAGTAGAATTAAAATAGAAGGCCTTGGATTTCTTCAGTTCAGTTCAGTCGCCCAGTCATATCCGACTCTTTGCAACCCCATGAATCGCAGCACGCCAGGCCTCCCTGTCCATCACCAACTCCTGGAGTTCACTCAGACTCACGCCCATCGAGTCAGTGATGCCATCCAGCCATGCCATCCAGCCATCTCATCCTGTCGTCCCCTTCTCCTCCTGCCCCCAANGTGTTCATTGGAAGGATTGATGCTGAAGCTGAAACTCCAATACTTACCTCATGCAAAGAGTTGACTCATTGGAAAAGACCCTCATGCTGGGAGGGATTGAGGGCTGGAGGAGAAGGGGATGACAGAGGATGAGATAGCTGAATGGCATCATCAACTCGATGGACATGAATTTGGATAAACTCCAGGAGTTGGTAATGGACAGGGAGGCCTGGCATGCTGCGATTCATGGGGTCTCAAAGAGTTAGACATGACTGAGTGATTGAACTGAATTCAACTGAAGAGCCTCTTGATGGGAGTAAATGAAGAAAGTTAAAAAAAAAAAAAAAACTGGCTTAAAACTTAACATTCAAAACCTAAGATCATGGCATCTGGTCCCAACACTTCATGGTACATAGAAGAGAAAAAGTAGAAACAGTGACAGATTTTATTTTCTTGGGCTCCAAAATCACTGGGGATGGTGACTGAAACCATGAAATTAAAAGACTCTTGCTCTTTGGACAGAAAGCTATGACAAACCTAGACAGTATATTAAAAGCAGAGACATCACTTTGCTGACAAATGCCCGTATAGTCAAAGCTATGTTTTTTGTTTTGTTTTCCAATAGTTGTGTATGGAATGTGAGAGTTGGACCATAAATAATGCTAAGCGCTGAAGAAATAAAGCTTTCAAACTGGTGCTGGAGAAGACTATTGAGAGTCCCTTTGACATTAAGGATATCGAACCAGTTAATCCAAAAGTAAGTCAACCCTGAATATTCATTGGAAGCACTGATGCTGAAGTTGAAGATCTAATACTGTGGCCAACTGATGAGAATAACTGACTCATTGGTAAAGACCCTGATACTGGGAAATATTGAAGGCTAAAGGAGAAGGGGATGACAGAGGATGAGATGGTTGGATGGTATCACCAACTCAATGGAGGTAAGTTTGAGCAAATTCTGAGGTAGTAAAGGACAAAGAAGCCTGGCATGCTGCAGTTCATGAGGTTGTAAAGAGTTGGATAGGACTTAGGGACTGAACAGCAAACGATTTTTGCAGTAGTCATATATGGATATAAGAGTTGGACCATAAAGAAGGTGAGTACTGAAGAACTAATGTCTTCGAATTGTGCTGGAGAAGACTATTGAGAGTCTCCTGGACTGCAAGGAGATCAAACAAGTCAATCCTAAAGGAAATTAACCCTGAATATTCATTGGAAGGACTGATGCTGAAGCTCCAATGCTTTGGCCACTTGATGCAAAGAATCAACTCATTGAGAAAAGCCCTGATACTGGGAAAGATTGAAGGCAAATGGAGAAGGCAACAGAGGATGAGATGGTTAGATAGCAACACCACCTCAATGGACATGGATCTGAGCAAATGCCAGGAGATAATGAAGGACTGGGAAGCCTGGTGTGCTGCAGTTCATAGGATTGCAAAGAGTCAGGCATGACTTAGTGACTGAACAACAACAGCAGTCAAGAAATAGGAATAACAAAACCTCTATACAGGCTTTCAATATGAGATTACAAGGCTACCCTGGTGGTGTTAGTGGTTAAAAAATAAAACAAAAAAACCCTCACCTCTCAATGCAGGAGAAACAAGAGATGCGAGCTTGATCCCTGGAAGATCCTCCGGAGAAGGACATGGTAACCCACTCCCTTATTCTTGCTTAGAGAATCCCATGGACAGAGGAGCCTGGTGGGCTACAGTGCACAGTGTTGCAAAGAATTGGACACAACTGAAGCAACTTAGAATGTATGCATTGGAAGTTTAGATATGGTTTAGTAAGTAGAAGATTACCTCTAGACCTTGTGTAATGATTTTTGGTATCAATTACACTTTACAAAAGATGTTTCCTTCCATAGACCTATAGATGTAATTTCTTTTTAAAATATTTTCAGAAAATCATGACAATAAAAGAGGCTGGCTGATTCATGTCAATGTATGGCAAAATGACTACAGTATTGTAAAGCAAAACAAACTAAAAATAAAAATTTAAACTTAAAAAAAAAAGAGGCTCCCTCTAGTTATTTTCTTGCCCCAAGAATCAATAATCATTCAAAGTTTCTGAAAACTTCAACATCTAGCCAGTAACTACCAAAATATCATTGCCAAGTAATAGATGTTTGAGTTGCCTATATCTTGACTCCTCTGATAAGAATTGACCCTCAGCACATCCTAGGAGGACAAGCAGAGCAAATGGAAGCCCAGCCCACAACTTCCTAGGCTCTTGAGCCTCAGCTCCTTCACAGAAAACAAATTCACATAGGATGCAAAGTAACCAAAAAATACAAAGGACCAAAAGCAATCAAAGCCTGGAGGGGAAATCAAAACTATTTGAGGCAAGATTTTCTATTTCTGAATGTTATTGTTTATATGTTATTTATTACTTAGAAGAAAATTTTAAAGAAAACAGTAAAGATATGCACAGCATATGTGTCCCTAGGAAAAGAAGCTTCCTTTTATTAGTAATATACCATTTCTTATTAAAAAAAAAATAAAACAATGTATCAGGGGAAAAAAGTTACAGAGTTTTATATAATAAAAGAAAATAAAATAAAGTTTTATATAATAAAGAATTTGTCCAGTCTTCAACCTGAGTTCCTGAACTTTATATAGAAGCTTCACATTTGAGACTCTCTTGAGACCTAAATCTATGTGTCTCTTCATTTCGCTGCCCTGATTTTATTCTTCATTAAAAAATTGTAGTTACAACTAGAGGACTTTCTTGAGTTCAATGAATCATTCTAGTAAGCTATCAGATCTGAGGGGATAATAGGAACCCCTGACTTTGTAGCCTGGGAACCCTGGAGCATGTGGCTGGTATCTGATGTGAGAGGAGCTTAGTGGAGATTGGTGACCTCAGCATAAGCTTTGCACTAAGCACTTAGTGCCAATACTACCTTTCTGGATAAATCACAAATTGAGGGGGAAAATATTAGCATCTTAATTATTATTCCCATTCACGAAGATTTAAACTTTTAAAGATCATCCAGCTAAAAAATTTTTTTACTGGAGTATTTCTTCCTTTACTATGTGCCATGTCAGGCTATATAATTCATGTAGCTTTATTTTTTTCTCTTTTCTGCTTCTCCATGAAAATGGAATAAATAACTATCTGAATTATAGTCATTTTGTGATAAGGTATGCTGATAACTGTGATTGTGAACATTGGCCATTTTTAATAAAAATAAGTTGTCAGCCTGACCTAAGTCACAGAAAGGAAAGTACAACTTTCATTAACTTATAATTCTTGATATTCCCATTCCTCTACTGAAAAAGAGATGTTCCATATTTGCTTGAAAATCCCTCTCCCATGCTCCTGTGATTTAATTTACTCAGTAAACTCAGTCTTCATTATAAAGCTAACTGAAGCTAAGTTCTGCCTAAGAAAGCAACTGTCAGTGTTTCCAGATCTTATTTAGGACATTATCGACGTATTATTTAAACTGTCTAAAAATGGGATGATGATGATAGTTTTCAAAATTCTTATTGACTGTTCCATATAAGAATACAATACTTTAAAGTAAGTTAATAATAAAAAGAATACAATGCTTTTTTTCTATCAACAGTGACCAAAACTAACAATAATTCAAACTATAATTTCATTGTCTATATTATAAGTAAACATAACTTTTAATATAATTTACAAATAATGGCTAACCAATTCATCATACAAATGTCTCCTGATTTTGTTCCCCTAATATAATTCTTACTGAGTTTTTCTTCCTACAGAAAATCCTTAACTTGTCATCTTTCAAACTCTTTCTCACTGACTCTGTGTGTGTTCATGCACACACACTCCTATGCACACACATGCCCTTGTCAGTTTTCTAAACCCTATACTTTCTACCACACTTGAATGTGGAGGAGGGGATGAGAGGGCTGGGAGTGGAAGCAGAGCTCAAAATGAATGTTATAAGCTACCAATGTACCAAACCCCCACACTTAATACCAAGGTCCTACGGCAACACTTTAAAAAATAGCTGTCCTCTTTTTAAATACCCCAAATATTGGGTTTTGAAATGTAATAAAACAGAATTCTGGACAAGAACACTGTGACCTACCAAGGATTCTTGATGACTGACTTGCACATTATTGGCATCCTTGGACTGTCCTGATTCCCAGGGAAGTGGCCTTTCAAGGATAGCTAACAGCTTTCTAAAATTCTTCTCTAAACATTTCAGCTGTAGAACATTCTTCACCAAATTATGACTCAGTTGCTCTGACTCAATGGCTCTTATGTGCAAACCTCTTTTTCATCTCAATGGCAGACAACTGAGCCTGTCTTGAAATTTATGGACACAAACCATTATGAAAACAGCAAGGACATGAATCAGGAGGCAGACTGTAATGTATGTGTGAGGCCANTTCTTCTCTAAACATTTCAGCTGTAGAACATTCTTCACCAAATTATGACTCAGTTGCTCTGACTCAATGGCTCTTATGTGCAAACCTCTTTTTCATCTCAATGGCAGACAACTGAGCCTGTCTTGAAATTTATGGACACAAACCATTATGAAAACAGCAAGGACATGAATCAGGAGGCAGACTGTAAGGTATGTGTGAGGCCAGACAGTACCTCCAGAGACACAGGCCAGCTCTTGGAGAATCTAAGAACAAGAAAGTTTAAGAAATTAGTGGTTGCTGCAAACCCATGATGGCAGACATCAAATCCAAATACCAGTTTATTCTTTTCTTTAAGCCTCAATTTAAAAATAATTTTGGCTAGGAATCAAGAGGAAGGAATAGGCACATGCTGAAAGAATCAGAAATAGTATTTTTTTCCAGTTCTC
The DNA here is from genome assembly GCA_006410615.1 of Neotragus moschatus. Taxonomy (NCBI): domain Eukaryota; kingdom Metazoa; phylum Chordata; class Mammalia; order Artiodactyla; family Bovidae; genus Neotragus; species Neotragus moschatus. The sequence continues at coordinate 313,137 of SJYA01000112.1, forward strand.
TTTTTTATATGCTGGAAATAATAGACAATTCCTATAATATAATCCATGGCATAACAGTATGAGGTGAGAGCCCTATGTGACTGACTCTGAAGGGCCAAAAGAGAACTCTCACACAAAGTTTTCTAAATTTTCAGTTCAAGTACATTGAATATACATCTTAAAACACTATACTTGCTTGCACTTAGTGGTGGTAAACATTTTACCTTTATTACTATATAAACCATCACATACATTTCATACATATATGAAACAACATAAACATTTCATACATATATGAAAACTTATAATACTGAGAAACTTTAGGAACTTGAACTGAATTACAGGCCATTCTTTTTAGGAAAACATTGAGATTATGGACTACCATTTTAAAGGTAAGACTAGAAGCCTATAATAACTATTGGGAGGAGGAAACATCATCTCATCTAGGTCCCTAGAGTGCCATTTCTAATAAACTGCCAACAAAAAGTAAGGAGGCAGTCCCAAGTCCACTCCCACTTCTGACCCCAACTACAACTTGGGGTTCCTCAAGACAATCCTCAGGTTTAATATTTTGCTTCATGTGTGCTAAGTCATTCAGTCTTTTGCAACCTTTTGTGACTCTATGGACTGGAGCCCTGCAGGCTCCTCTGTCCATGGGTTTCTTCAGGCAAGACTACCTGAGGGGGTTGCCATACCCTCCTCCAAGTGATCTTCCCAACCCAGGGATCAAATCCCTAACTCTTAAGTCTCCTGCATCACCAAGCAGGTTCTTGACCACTAGGGCCACCTAGGAGGATCAAATAAGTCACTAAAATCTGCTCTTCTCACAGTTATGGTTTATAACAGTAAAAGAATACATATTAAAATCAGTATAACAGAAGAGACACATGGGACAGAGTCTCAGAAAGCCATATGCAGAGCTTTCAGATTTGTGGAATTGATCTGTGGATCACTTCTGTGGAACTGGGGCCAATACTAGTTTCTCTCAGGAATGATGTGTGACAGAATGTATGGAGTACTACCAACCCGAGAAGCTCACCTGAGCTTGGGTGTGCAGGATTTTTATTTGGGCTTCAGCCCAATGGACATGCTGGATTGCCAGGTGGCTGACCCTTCGATTCCTGGCGGAAATGATTCGGCATGGCCCAAAGCCCTCACCACAAATCACATTGTAGACTATCCAATGTGGACCCAGCATCCCAGGTAAACAAAGTCATCCGTATTAGGTAGGACGTCCAAACAACTTAGAGATCACTTTCCAGGAGCTGAGGGCAAAGACAAGGGCCTCTCTTTAAGTAGTGAAAGTCGCTCAGTCATGTCCGACTATTTGCGACCCCNGGAAAAATTGTGATTACTGTTAACCTCTGCCAGTAACTGATAAAAGCTTTCAGGAACCAAGTATCAAAGTGCACTCTAATCACCAAGTGAAATATGAGCTGTTCTGTCACTTAACATTCACTGTTATTTAGTATTTAAACACTAACATTAATAGGCTCATATCAGTTTCAACCTGGTTTCCCAGGTGGCGCTAGTGGTAGAGAGTCCACCTCCCTATGCAGAAGACATAAGAAATGCAGGTTCAGTCTCTGGATCAGATCTCTTGGAGGAGGGCATGGCAAGCCACTCCAGTATTCTTGCCTCAAGAATGTCATTGACAGAGTAGCCTGGTGGGCTGGGGGGCTGCAGTCCTCAAGGTCACAAACAGTCGGATAACACTGAAGTTTCAATCACAGTGTCTATGCTCCAACTTCCAACTTCCAGAAATCAAATACACTAATATTTTGTAATTACAACCTGTAAAGTTTTCTCCTTTAGCAAATACTGAGTTATTGGTTTGCTTGTTCTTATAATTAAACTTTTGGAGCATCAGCTACATTTAAAATGCATGGGAATACTGACTCCACAAATATATCTTCAACACAAGCTCTGTTGATAAGACAATTCTGAGTTTTTGATTTCTTAGTATCTCATAAATAAAAAAGCAAGGTCAGAATTTATTGAGAATTTAAAGTTTGGTTCAGTTGGGTCTTTCAATGAAGTAGAATCAATTAGGATTGATTGTGTAAAGACTGGAATATCACAGTTTAAGACTGTTGCAAACAGCAGGATGAGGATTTTGAGGTAAAGATTTGGGGGCTTTTAAGGGCTTAAATTAGTAAAACTTCTCACTGAAGAATTGACAAGAAGTTTCCCCTATCAAAACTCACCTAAAATGGAAAGGTTATGCTAATGAAGGCTATGGGATAGTAAAATTCAGTTAAATAGACTGTACACTGCATTGANATCACAGTTTAAGACTGTTGCAAACAGCAGGATGAGGATTTTGAGGTAAAGATTTGGGGGCTTTTAAGGGCTTAAATTAGTAAAACTTCTCACTGAAGAATTGACAAGAAGTTTCCCCTATCAAAACTCACCTAAAATGGAAAGGTTATGCTAATGAAGGCTATGGGATAGTAAAATTCAGTTAAATAGACTGTACACTGCATTGAGGAGAGGCAACTTGAGTTTCATTGTCCCACTAGCTACTGAAAGTGTTAGTCACTTCAATCGTGTCGGAGACTCTTTGCAACCCTATGGACTGTAACCTGTCAGGCTCCTCTTGTCCATGGAATTCTACAGGCAAAAATACTCTAGTGGGTAGCCATTTCCATCTCCAGGGGATCTTCCCAACCCACGAATCAAACCCATGTCTCCTGCATTGAGGCAGATTCTCTACCATCTGAGCCATCAGGGAAGTCTTCAGATAAAGAGGTATACCTTAATTTCGATGTGTGTGTATGTGGTGGGGAGGAGTGGCATCCTGAACCCTCATGTTGTTCCAGGATGGATTATACAGTTAAAAATTATAGTTTGATATAATCGACCAACAGATGTGCAATATGAAAACTGTGTCCAGCCCAATCAATAAATTAAGCAGGGAAGTATCAATTTTCATAATAAATGCACATTTGCAAAAAATTCAGAGTGGATTATATTTAGTAGTAAATGTCATTGTGCTTTAAAAATAGAATCTGATTAAATCAGTTTCACACATATTACTGAAATTATATAAAGTGCATAAAATTATGTTTGAAATGCCCTGCTATACAGCATCAGTATGTGAAAGAAAAAGGAGACTCAGATAAAATTCACTGGCAATGGTTAATAAAGGAAATGAATGTTAAGGAGAGTTTTGAAAGTAGAGTGGGGAAGATGATGTATTTAAAAGTATAGAGTATCTCATACATTATATGAAGGAAAGGGCAGGTGCTGGAGTAGAGGTAGAAAGTACATTTGATGTGAGAAGAAAGCAAGAGATATTTTGAAGTGGGCATTTAGAAACTTTAGCCTAGATGATCATACGACTGGTGGCTATTAAAGGAGCCAAGTAATGTGAATACTGTGATAGAAAGAATTCTCAGACACTTTCTCCCTACCTGCTGAAGACGATTCTTTCTGAGGACCACATAGCTCTTTTTAAGTGCAGATAAGGGGTGAATGAGTGAAGAGAGAGATTGGGAAAATGGCCAAGTTTTGATTTATTTACATAAAGAAGGGAATGAAAATATGCTCACAGTTGGTGTGGGGCAGATTTGAAGCCATGAGAAGCATTATTGACCAAAAAAAAAAAAAAGAGTGAAAGAAAGGGAAAGGAAAAAGAAGAAAAAGGCAGAGGCCCAGAGAAATCTGAAGGAGGTGAGAGAGAACATGAGAGCAAGGGAGAGAGGCACTAGGTTAAGGTTCTAAAGATCTGCCAGTCACTGCCATGGCGTTTGACCTGGAAAGAGATGTCTAATAAGCATTTTAGATAGCTCTGCTACATGATGAGTGGTACTTTTTCATCCCCACACTAACCCCAGGCACATATAATGTATGTCTAGCAATGCCAAGACATCTCTCCCTTAAAGAAAGACAATTTCTCTAGAATAGATTTCACAGGACAAGGAAAAATCTCAATCAACTATTACTGAGCTGTTAAGAAAAATGAGGTCCCCCCAAAAAACCAAAATATACTCTCCAAAGTTGGGGGCAAAGAAGAGCTTCTGAAAGGGCATTTCTAATTAAAAATTGGGAGGAAAGGGAAAGAGGGCTCACCTATTGAGTGTATACCTCCTGCCAAACTCGTTTTTTATTCCATTTAACTGGTATCATAGTTCCAGGAAGTCAGTTTTAGTAGTCCCATAATAGAGAGGAAGAAACAGACACTTCCATCACTACATCTTGTGATTCCAACTTTTCTCAGGCTGCTTAACTTCTCATGAAAACTAAAGCATGAAATAAGTAAAGCCAGGGGAGCAGCAGTCACTCTTCCTCTGAATCTTTAGTTCACTGGCCTCCACTTATAAGAACGTGTCAACAGCCTGAGTATATCTGTTTTACTTTCAAGCAATTTCTCTCACTAAAAGCCTCAAGTAGCAGATGAAGAGATGACAATCAATAGATTGAAGGATATATTTTATTTTAGAGATGGGAAGTTATTTCCAGTTTTTGTCTCCAAACTTTATTTTTTGAATCCCTATCCTAGCTCCAAGTATTCTTCCAATCATGAGTGTTTGAATCACTGTTAACCTAGAAGAGGAATTTTAACCAGTAATTTCATCCTTTTCCTAATTCTTTTTTTAAATTTATTTTTAATTGAAGGATAATTTCTTTACAGACTTGTGTTTGTTTCTCCTCTCCCAAATATCAACATGAATCAACCATAGGTATACATATGTCCCCTCCCTATTGAGCCTCCCTCCCACCACCCTCCCCATTCCACCTCAAATAATTTACCAAAGTATCTACTGGGACATGAATCCATCTTTCTCTGTCTTTCATTGCCCACTAATTGGGCATCATCCAAATGTGTAATAAAGTAGTCCAAAGAAGGCAACAGTAAGAGGAAAAAAAGTTTGGATAATTTTCAAACTAGAACCTCAAACCATCTCCTAAGCAAACAAGACAAGTTGCATAATATTAGAAGTGTATTTTTTAAGATTTTTAAAATTTTATACAGTTTTTAAAGGTTAGTTTCTGTTTACAGTTATTACACAAAGTTCCTCTATATGCTTCTCTCCAGCTTAAACTTCCACACCCTGAGCTGGCAGAATACACTGCCAAGTAATGCTCATCCATGGCATTGATAATGCATTGAAACAAGGAAGAAAAGCTCAAGGAAAAAGGAAACAAAGAAGTCGTACTGAACCACTGTGTGAGGGATGATTGTGCTCATGAGGAGTTCCAGAAAATGAAAACCTCACTGGTGATCACAAGTTAAAGTTTAGGAGGATAAGGATAAGGTAGAAAGTGAAAGTGGCTCAGTCGCGTTCAACTCTTTGCAACCCCATGGACTATACAGTCAATGAGATTCTCTAGGCCAGAATACTAGAGTGGGTAGCCGCGGCTCCTCCCAACCCAGGGATTGAACCCAGGTCTCCTGTATTACAGGCAGATTCTTTACCAGCTGAGCCACCAGGGAAGCCCAACAATACTGGAGTGGTTAGCCTATCCCTTCTCCAGCGAATCTTTCTGACCCAGGAATCAAAATGGAGTCTCCTGCATAACAGGTGGATTCTTAGCAGCTGAGCTACCAGGGAAGCCCGAAGCCCGAGGATAAGGTAGAAGGAGCTTTCAATTTTCATAATGTAATGCAACCTGGGGTAAATGTGACAGAATTATATACATCAGTGGGACTTACAAATATACTCATTAAAGGAAAAAAGTAAAGGTCACACTTTATTAAATTTACTTGTAACCCAATTTGTCATCCCTGTAAACAAAACAGGTAAATATATAAATTAGATCCATGGTATTTGCTTTATATATATATATATATATATATATGTATAAATCTACACTAGAATGATCAGTAATTTCTTAAATCACATACAGCTTTTCTCCCTGAAGTAGGAAGAGCAGTATGCATTTTTAAATAATAAGAAAAAAAAGGGCACCATGGCTGAATCACAAGCAATAAAAGGAAACGACATTATTGCTGAGGGTTTATGTTATGCAAGGTCCTGAGGGTGACTGAAAGAATTTTGTGGCTTTATTGTAGGAACATAGAAACACACTGCAGAGTTTTAAGCCAAAGTGCAACAATATTAGGTTTGCATTTTTAAAAAGGTCATTCTGGCTTTTTTTAGGAATAATATATTGAAGAGAGATAAGAGTGTGGTTTTGTGGGAAGCATTTCGGGGACAATCAAGGAGTGCTAGAGAGAGGTGACATTAGCTTTTGAACTAGACTAGAAAGTGCCAGTGAAGATGGAGAGAAATTAAGAACAAATAAAAAAAAAATTGGAAGTTGGAATTCACTAAATTTAGTGGTTTCATGGATGTGTGGAGTGAGAGAGTTGCCTAAGAATGGATTTCAGGCTTCTTGTATTAGTAACTGGGTAGGTAGTCCTACAGTACTTTGAGGAAGAAAATACTGAGAGAAAATTGTTAGCTGAGTTTTAAGGATGTTGGATTTGAGGTACTTAAGACATTCAAGTACAGATATAATCTGGATAAACAAGATCTTGAATTCTGAGAAAAGTAAACTAGAGACAGGAACCTGGAAATGATCCTCATATATACAGAAATTGAACTCATGTAAACAGATGAGAGAATTCAGGGAAACAAAAGAGAAGGAAGGGTACAGGAGAATTCAGCAAAGAGGATTATAAAAGATTCAGTACCATAATAGAAACACAGGAATTTATGATACTACCATGTGACATTCTCTGGCTATTTTTCAAATGATGTTTCTAATCTTTACATCAGCTCTTTAAGACTGAGTGGAAATATGGATGAATGAATATTTATAAAAATATTCACTGAGATAAATTAAGCCTAAGGGCCTTCTTACAAGGTAGTTCATATCACTTTTTCCTCAAAGCCTATATGATAGTATAACCTAGGGAAGTTGAACTAGGCAGACAGTGCCAGTCATTAGCATCATTATAGAAATACAGAACCAGTTTCTTTATTTAAAAAAAAATAAATTTTACTAGATCAAATGTAATATAAACTTTTAATCAAATATACTAAAAGAATACTTCTGAAATTTTTTTTTTTTACTTTTTCCTTTCAGTTTTGGTACCTGATCTATCAAAGCTAAAAATAATGTTTAAAAAATTAAAATTGGGTTATGCAAACATTTCAACTATTTTCCATGGATATTAATCATTTTCAAAACCATTCTTTGAGGATGAGCACAGTGAAATCGATGAAAATATAATAATGCAAGGAAAACAGAAAAATGCTACTAGAGTTAGATGTTGTAAATCAGGGAGCAGAATTCTGTCTTATATAATTAAAGGAGAAAAATATTGAGGGTTTAGGACTAAATGGCAGATATGACACGTCTATCTCAGTTTCTCATCTGTAAATCAGAAGTAATACTACCTACAAGACAGAGCTAGAAGGGTTGAAACAGATGATGTTGGTAAAACTGAACAGTTAGGACAGGGCTAACAGAAACTATTCAGTAAACATTCATGCCTTGAAACATCAAATTCAAATGAGCAAAGACTACTCCATTGGCAAACAGGAAAAATAATAAATACTTTTGGCCTTTTATATTTCTATCAAACTTTGCTAGAGATCATTGTGGAGATAATCCAATATGATGGCTGAGAACCATGACACTGGCAACAGATGGCCAAGGCTCAAATCCCAACTCTGCCATTTACCAGCCTGGGACCTGGCTACATGAGTCAACCTCTCTATGTCTCATTTTTTTATTCATAAAATGTTAAAAACATTATCTACTTCATTGAATTCTCATAAAGATTAAATGAATTGACATGTGTAACAAACACATACAACATTAATAGATATAAATGCTAAAAATATTCCTGTACATAGTAAGTGGTCAAAAGTGTGAATTTTCAAAATTTACACATGTGCGTCAGAAGGTCTGTAGCAGGATATGAGATATTAATTTCTATCTTGGTCTTGCTGGTATTTATTTATCCCTTTGAGGAAAGCTTTTAGCTGCCTGAGAGTTACAGGCACCATGAAAGAAAAACTCCACTGAGTCGCTTGATCTGAAGGATCTGAAGGTTAGGCATATGAAAAAAGTAAACCAGATGTCTCCACAAAGAGACCTGGGAGTATTTAGTACCTGGATTGCCAGGAGGGAGTGATATGACCCAGATAGAGATCAAGATTCCTGAAGACCTAGGAAAAAGAGACAGGTTCTACAAAAGCCATGAATTCACATTTTAAATGCATGCAGCAGCCAAGATGGGGCTGGAGAAGAGGAGTTGCTGTATGCCTTGGAGCTTGAACATCATGCTTGTTGTTCATCCCCACTACCCATATCTACTGTGAGTCTTTGGCCAGATATGAACATATCAATATCCCACAAGTTTCAAAAGGCTGATGTTCAACTGTGGCAAAGATGACAAAACAGTAATATTGTGGTTAGTGGTTAGTGCTACAGGGGAAAAAATAAGTACTGAGATGCTCTTACAAGATAATAGAGATACAGAGGAGCCAATATTAAATAATACAGGCTGTCTTACCAACACTTAAGTGGGGACTTAGAACCAGTTTTAAATTTATTCAGAAAAAAATTATTGAATGACCTTCATAATATCATAGGCTCAATTCAAATAAATAAAGGCTGTGTTAGAAATGTGGAGTACTCTATTACACTGACCTAGTTGAGGTTGTTCTAACCTTGTTCAAACTAATTGGACATCGACAGTTTTAAGATCCTTTNAGATTAAATTCAAATTCCTTTTTAGTTGATTTTAAGTTATTCTAAAGGACATTATCCTGGGTGGGCCAATATAAACAGATGTGCTCTTTCAATGAGTTCCTTGGTAGTTCCTGAAGCAGCACACATGCTTTCCAGCTGGCCTTGAAGAAGCAAACAGTGATGTTGTGAACTGCCAATGGAGACAGGCAGCTGAGGGCCCCAAGTTCCACAACTGTATGGAACCACAGTCTGATAACAATCTGACTGAACTTGAGCTCCAGAGGAGACCAGAGGCCTGTGTGACATTTTGACTGCACTCTTATGAGACTCCAAGCAAATTACCCAGCTAAGTCATTACCAGAGCCTGATCCCCTGTAAACTGTGAGATACTAAACATGTCATTCTCAGTTACTAAATTTGTGAAGATTTGTAACTCAGCAAGAGAAAAATAATATACTCAAAACATTCTCTATTGCCTCAAGACCTACTTTGATTCATATTTCTTTTCATCCTTATACATCTTTGAGTTTCTATAATATTCTCATCAGTTTCAGTTACTAAAACTTAGTCCTATCCTTATAGTTTTATTCTTATATCCATTTAAAGACCCTCCTCCCACCTAATACAATTTACAGCCATGGCCCTTGTCTACTGAGAGTAGCGTAGGTAAAGTCCTATCTTTCCAGTTCTTTTCAGGGTCTATATTTCTACTCTGGGTATTTTAAGGAGGAAAAGGAGACTCACNCTTAGTCCTATCCTTATAGTTTTATTCTTATATCCATTTAAAGACCCTCCTCCCACCTAATACAATTTACAGCCATGGCCCTTGTCTACTGAGAGTAGCGTAGGTAAAGTCCTATCTTTCCAGTTCTTTTCAGGGTCTATATTTCTACTCTGGGTATTTTAAGGAGGAAAAGGAGACTCACAGACATTTATGTATGTGGTGGGGGTTGATCTATTTGATCCGGTTTATTCAGGATGGCATCACTGATTCTATGGGTGTGAGTCTGAGTGAACTCCGGGAGTTGGTGATGGACAGGGAGGCCTGGTGTGCTGCGATTCATGGGGTTGCAAAGAGTCGGACACCACTGAGCGACTGAACTGAACTAAACTGATTCAGTCTCCATAAATGGTGTGCAGGTCTTTCTCAAGTATGTTCAGTTTCACTTCAGAATCCACCCCACCACCACTACCCCATTGCTCAGAATTACCCAGACAGGAGCAGCGGGACCTCCCTGGGTCTTCTGCCAGTGGACCTTCCCACAATCCCTGCTCCAGGATGAGATCAACTCTGTGTCACTTTGTCTGTCTGGAGAATGCAAGAAATTCTCTTCCTCCTGCAATCTTCAATCTCCCCCAGTGGGGAGCCCTGGGTATTTAGAGGTTCTCTTCTATGGATTCTGAAGGTTGTGGAGAACTGGAAAGGTATGGGGCTGTCCTAACTTCAGGCATATTTTGCTCTAATATATTCAGGCTCTGCTGGAAAGTCCCTTTAATTCTCCCATCTTAAGAAATACACACATACACACACAGAGAGAGAACAGACTAGTTCCCTCATTTATATATATAAGAGAACTAGTCTAAGTTCCCACCAACCTTATGGCAGAAAGCAAAGAGGAACTAAAATGTTTCTTGATGAAGATGAAAGAGGAAAGTGAAAAAGTTGCTTTAAAACTCAACATTTAAAACTAAGATCATGGTATCTGGTCCCATCACTTCACGGCAAATAGATCGGGAAACAATGGAAACAGTGACAGACTTTATTTTCTTTATTTCTCCAAAATAATTGTGGAGGGTAACTGCAGCCATGAATTAAAAGACACTTCCTCTGTAGAAGGAAAGCTATGACAAGCCTAGAAGGCATGTTAAAAAGCAAAGACATTACTTTGCTAACAAAGGTCCATCTAGTCAAAGCTATGGTTTTTCCAGTAGTCATGTATGGATGTGAGAGCTAGACAATAAAGAAGACTGAGCGCCAAAGAATTCTTTTGAATTGTGGTGTTGGAGAAGAATCTTGAGAGTCCCTTGGACTGCAGAGAGATCAAACCAGTCCATCCTAAAGGAAATCAGTCCTGAATATTCATTGGAAGGACTGATGCTGAAGCTGAAGCTTCAGTACTTTGGCCACCTGATGTGAAGAGCCGAATCATTAGAAAAGACCCTAATGCTGGGAAAGATTGAAGGCAGGAGGAGAAGAGGATGACAGAGGATGAGATGGCTAGATGGCATCACTGTCTCAATGGACATGAGTTTGAGCAAGCTCCAGGAGATGGTTAAGGACAGGGAGGCCTAGAGTGCTGCAGTCCATGGGGGGGGCAAAACAACTGAACAATCTGAACAACTAAACAATCTAAGTTCACAAATGCCCTCCAAATATAGGACTCTCATATCAGGTTCTCACAAAATTAGGAAGCAGTACTGCTTTATATATATATACACACACACATATGTATACAAACACATGTGCACATATACATATGTGTGCTAAATCAGTTTAGCTGTGTCCAACTGTTTACAACCCTATGGTCTGTAGCTCACCAGGCTCCTCTGTCCATGGGATTCTCCAGGCAAGAATACTGGAGTGGGTTTCCACACCCTCCTCCAGGGGATCTTCCTGACCCAGGAGCTGAACCAGTATCTCTTACATTGCAGCAGATTGCTTACCAGCTGAGCTACCAGGAAAGCTATTTGAGAAGAGAAAACTTGTAAAGCTTTGAAGGCCAGCACAAGCTATACTTTTTTGTTTCTCTGCAAATAAAATGTTTATTCACCATTCATAGAATAAACTGTCAAAAAATTTCTAGCAGCTTTTCCCTCCTCCCAAATCTATCAAAAATAAAAGACAAGTGAGAAACCCAGGCTCTAAGTTTGATTCTCTACACAGTGAGAACTCAATCAACAGTATCACTGGGACTCAGACCTCTTAAAAGAAAACAAAACTTACTTCAAGTAACTGTGGATACACTGCCTTACTGATCTCAGGCTCAGCCCACCTTCTGTCTGTGATCACTCTTAGAGAAGTCTCAGGAATGCCAGGCATCTGTCCCAGTTATCTCACAAAGAAGTAAACATCAAACCTACAAAGCTACCTAGCCACTCAAGAAAGCCCACATTTCCAGTGCTTTTTTTAACAAGTTTTATTTCTTAGAGAAATTTTACATTCATGGCAAAATCGAGTGGAAAGTACGTAGAATTTCCACATGCCCCCTATCCCTACATACACACAATGTCCCACCCCAGCAATACCTCCTACCACAGAGGTTCATTTGCTACAACTGATTAAGGTACACTGACGCATCACTGTGCTCAGCGATAAAGAATCCACCTGTAATTCAGAAGACATATGTTCAATCCCTGGGTCATGAAGATCCTCTGGAGGAGGTCATGGCAACCCACTCCAGTATTCTTGCCTGGAGAATCCCATGGACAGAGGAGCCTGGCAGGCGACAGTCCATGGGGTCGCAAAGAGTCCGGCATGACAGAAGCAACTGAGCATACAGGCACTGAAGACACATTGTTATCAACAGAAGTTCATAGTTTACGTTACCATTTAGTCTTGCTGCCAGGTGGCACTAGTGGTAAAGAATCTGCCTGCCAAGGCAGAAGATGCAAGAGACAGGGATTAGATCCCTGCATAGGGAAGATCCCCTAAAGAAGGAAATGGCAACCCACTCCAGTATTCTTGCCTTTTCCATAATGTTCATGGGGTTTAATTCAGATGATCATTATATCTACTACTGTGAGCAAGAAACCCTTAGAAGAAATGGAGTAGCCTTCATAGTGAACAGAATAATCTAAAATGCAGTACTTGGGTGTAATCTCAAAAATCACAGATTGATCTATGTTCATTTCCAAGGAAAACCATTTAACATTACTGCAATCCAACTCGGTGCTCCAACCACTAATGTAGAAGAAGCTGAACAGTTCTGTGAAGACATGCAAGACCTTCTAAAACTAAGATCAAAAAAAGATGCCCTTTTCACATAGGGGACTGGAATGCAAAAGTAGGAAGTCAAGAAACACCTGGAGTAACAGGCAAATTTGGCCTTGGAGTACGGAATGAAGCAGGGCAAAGGCTAAGAGAGTTTTGCCAAGAGAACACGCTAGTCATAGCAAATACCCTCTTTCAATAACACAAGAGAAGACTCTACACATGAACATCACCAGATGGTCAACACTAAAATCAGATTAATTATATTCTTTGCATCCAAAGATGGAGAAGTCTATACAGTCAGCAAAAACAAGACCAAGAATTGACTGTGGCTCAGATCAAGATCTCCTTATTGAAAAATTCAGACTTAAATTGAAGAAAGTAGTGGAAACCACTATACCATTCAGGTATGACCTAAATCAAATTCCTTATTATTATACAGTGGAAGTAACAAATAGATTCAAGGGATTGGATCTGACAGACAGATCAGCCTGAAGAACTATGGATGGAGGTTCATTACATTGTATAAGAGGCAGTGATCAAGAACATCCCCAAGAAAAAGAAATGCAAAAAGGCAAAATGGTTGTTTGAGGAGGTCTTACAAATAACTGAGAAAAGAAGAGAAGTAAAAGGCAAAAGAGAAAAGGAAAGATATATCCATCTTTCCAAAGAATAGTTCCAAAGAATAGCAAGGAGAGATAAGAAAGCCTTCCTAGGTGATCGATGCAAAGAAACAAAGGAAAACAATAGAATGGGAAGGACTAGAGATATCTTCAAGAAAATTAGAGATACCAAGGGAACATTTCATGCAAAAATGGGCACAATAAAGGACAGAAATAGTATGGACCTAACAGAAGCAATAGATATTAAAAAGAGGTAGCAATAATACACAGAAGAACTATACAAAAAAGGTTTTAATGACCCAGATAATCATGATGGAGTGATCACTCATTTAGAACCAGACAAACAAAGTCAAGTGGGCCTTAGGAAGCATCACTATGAACAAAGCTAGTGGAGGTGATGGAATTCTAGTTGAGCTATTTCAGATCCTAAAAGACAATGCTGTGAAAGTGCTGCAGTCAGTATGTCAGCAAATATGGAAAACTCAGCAATGGCCACAAGACTGGAAAAGGTCAGTTTTCATTCCAATCCCAAAGAAAGGCAATGCCAAAGAACATTCAAACTACCACACAATTGCACTCATCTCTCACATTTGCAAAGTAATGTTCAAAATTCTCCAAGTGAGGCTTCAACAATATATGAACTGTGAACTTCCAAATGTTCAAGCTGGTTTTAGAAAAGCCAGAGGAACCAGAGATCAAATTGCTAACATTTGTTTCATCAAAGAAAGAGCAAGATAATCAAAATATATATATATCTACTTTTGCTTTATTGACTACACCAAAGCCTTTCTGTGGATCACAACAAACTGGAAAATTCTTAGAGATGGGAATTCTAGACCACCTTACCTATCTCCTAAGAAATCTGTATGCAGGTAAAGAAGCAACAGTTAGAACTAGATATGTAACAAGGGACTGGTTCCAAATTGAAAAAGGAGTATGCCAAGGCTGTATATTGTCACTCTGCTTATTTAACTTCTATGTAGAGTACATTATGTGAAATGCTGGACTTGATATAGCACAAGCTGGAATCAAGATTGCAGGGAGAAATATCAATAACCTCAGATATGCAGATCACACCACCCTTATGGCAGAAAGCAAAGAGGAACTAAAGACCGATTTGATGAAAGTGGAAGAAGAGAGTGCAAAAGCTGGCTTAAAACTCAACATTAGAAAACTAAGATCATGGCATCTGGTCCCATCATTTCACGGCAAACTGAAAGGGGGAAAGTAGAAGGAATGACACATTTTCTTTTCTTAGGTTCCAAAACCACAGTGGACAGTGACTGCAGCCATAAAACAGTTGCTCCTTGGGAGAAATGCTATGACAAACCTAGGACAGTGTATTAAAAAACAGAGGCATCACTTTTCCAACAAAGTTCCAGTCCATATATCAAAGCTATGCTTTTTTATTAGTCATGTACAGATGAGAGAGCTGGATCATAAAGAAAGCTAAGTGCCAAAGAATTGATGCTTTTCAACTGTGGTGCTGGAAAAGACTCTGGAGAGTCTCTTGGACTGCAAAGAGATCAAACCAGTCAATCCTAAAAGGAAATCAACCCGGAATATTCATTAGAAGAACTGATACTGAAGCTCCAATACTTTGGCCACCTGATGCAAAGAGGTGACTCACTGGAAAAGATCTTGATGCTGGGAGAGGTTGAAGGCAAAAGGTGAAGGGGATGGCAGAAGATGAGATGGATAGATAGCATTACCAGCTCAATGGACATTAATTTGAGCAAACTCTGGAAGACAGTGGAGGACTGAGGAGCCTTGTGTGCTGCAGTCCACACAGTCAAAAGAGTCAGACACAACTTGATAACTGAACAACAACAGTGACAATCCAGCCTTGAAACTTAATTGTGATAATCACCATCTTTGTCCAGAAGCACATTCATTCTAAATCCTTTTCCTAGCTCTCTTTGCCACCAGTCTCTCCTTGTTCCAGGGTGGCCTGTTATCAGGTTTATCTCCTCAAAGCACAACCCAAATTCTATCAGAAATTTAGTTTTCCAACATGTCTGATAATTCTGTGCTAGATATTCAGGAGCCTACACATCTGGCCCAAACAATCCTATTTTAGTCATAACCTCTATGGTATCCTGAGTGTCTTAAATTGTCACTTTATTAACCTCATCATAGCTCCTCCAAATATATTTATTGTTTCTCAATTCCACCTATTCACTTTTAATGCTTCCTTGACTCATCAGTTCAGTTCAGTCACTCAGTGGTGTCCGACTCCTTGCGACCCCATGAATCGCAACATGCCAGGCCTCCCTGTCCATTACCAACTCCCGGAGTTCACTCAGACTCGCCTCCATCGAGTCAGTGATGCCATCCAGCCAATAAAGCTCATCAAAACATAGTCCATTTATCAAGGCCTGTCTCAAGCCTTTCCCAATATTCCTGATCAAATGTTCTCTCTCCTTTCTCCAGTACCCAGAGGAGTATATTTTGGGAATGATACTGACACCATAGTATACTTAAGCATGTCTTTATTTTCCAAATTTAATGGAGGCTTCTACAATGTACCNTTTTTTTTCCTATTATAAAGGGCTCCTTTGATATTTTATCCAAAAACTCATGGCCAGACCTAAGGTCACCTAGGTTTTCTCCTATCTTATCATCTAGGAGCTTCAGTTTTACACAGGTAGGTTTGTTTGTATAAATTTATTTATGTATTGCACCATGTACAGTATAGTTTTAAGAATTTGTCTGTCTTTTGCCTTAGATTTCTGGCAAAGAATTTTAAGACCTCTTCGAATTTCCTGAGTGATAGGCGTATGTCTATTTCTGTGTAGTACTGTGAGCACAGATTTATAAATACAAAAATAGAATTAAGATGCCAGGAACTATAACTTTGAAGTGGTTTGTTTACAATGAATCAAGACATCATTAACAATAATTGAAATATACTGTCCATATCTCAATATACAATGGGACAGTCACAAATTTTGTGTGTTCCACGAACAGTCTATTCTAATAGCTTCTAGGTTAGGGGAGGCAAATAAATTAAGCAAAGTATTAGGCAGGCATTAGTAGAGCAGGTGAGTCCTATTACACTGGATTTTCATAAGCTGAGTTAAGGATCTGCAGTAGAGGCAATCAATTATTTCAAAAGAAATTCAAATTCAAAAATCAATAACTGGCTTTCTTTGCACAAGAGGAATATCTAATAGCAGCAATCAGTAACTAGGGCAACTTCTAACCTGATACATTTAGGCAAAATGATTTCAATTTCTATCTCCAAGGATATTTTAGTGCTTCTCTTCCATCTTATTACTTTGAAAAATGTTCATTAGAGATTCAAGGCTTTTCTGAACTGAAAGTCACCACAGAAATTAACACAAGAGAGAACATCTGCTGGAGACATATTGTGAAGTTAAATTTGAATTCAGGTTTAAATATGTAATAAGGGTAACTGCTACAATAAACTAATTCTTTTGCTTAATGAAAGCAAATGAATAAGTGTGCTGTGTTTCATTTGCAAAAACTGTTTGATATTTCAGAAGTGCTGGGCAGATTTTACCTTTATACCATCATAGTATAAAACAGGTTTGTTAGGAAATCAACAGTGCAAAGGAAGAAAATGTTTCTGTTCAATCACCACTTTCACAGCAGTGTTTGCATTCAAATAATGAATTGCTAATTATAAGTCACTGTTATCTGTATGTGTAAAAGCAAGTTCTCCAAGAGATGTGACACATAAATAATATATATAATCCATCTCTTCCTTCCTGAATCCCTTGAACCTAACAAAACCAAAGTTATGGTTTTTTAATTCTATAAATTTGTTTTGTTATAAAATCAAATTACCTTCTCAGTGAGTACAAGTTAAAGTTTTTTCATTGTGTGAAAATAAGAACCAACTAGCTGGAAATCTCATCTTCATGGCTATTCTTTCACTGGAAGAATTCCTTTTAATTTGAGCACTTAAAAAAAATCCAAACATCAGTCCAAATTAACTAATTCCAGTCCCAAAATTATATTTCAAGTTATACATCTTCCTGCCTTTCCAATAAAAACAAATTTTAAGAGTTTTGAAAATAAATATATGAATAACAAGTGATGAATAAATAAATGTGAGCAAATGCCAAAGATAAGTGATAACTGCTAAAAATGATTTTGATTGTTCTGTGTATGACAAGATTTCTCACCCTTAGCATTTGGGACATTTGGGGCTGGATAATTCTCTTGGAGTCCAGTCCACTGCTGCCCACAAAATGTCCAGTAGTACCTACCCCTTGACCCAGTTGCGGCAACCAAAAAATGTTTGCAAATGTTGTCAAATGTCTCCCTAGGGGTGGAGACAAAATGACCTCCAGTTGAGAATCATTGGCTAGTTTATTGAAAATCATGACAGCAGGGTCCCACCCCCAGAAATTCTGATTCAGCAAGTCCAAAGGGATTTTATGACCACCCAAGATTTTTCTGTTAGTAATCCTGAACCCTAAAACACTATTTCTTTATTTATCTGAGGGTAGCATTGATAGGGAGGGGAGAGACGTTCCTAAAAATCCAACAGTGGATTCAACAATTTGACCTTAGCAACATTTCTGATTGCACAGACCTAAGAGTCTGAGGGAGAGCCACTGATGGCCTCTTATCAGAAACCCATGAACCTTTTCAGGCATCAGAGTATATAAAATGTTTTCATGAGCTCTGCATCCTCCCAAAAATCCTCTGGGGGAAACAACACAAGCATTTTCCAAATAAGCTTCCATAACCATTTCTATATCATTAGGATTTATATTTCTAGTTTCTGTGATCATGAATAACAACACAACAAAAGCTAAACAACTCTTTCAACTACAGGACTTCCCTAGAGGAAACAGACACAGGTTGCCTTACTTCCACCCCCAAATCTGTCAAAATTCAAAGCTAGGTCTTGTCACACATGCAAAATATTCTTCTTCATGAGCCACACACTTCTTTTTTTCATCAGCTGTGACTGAATCAACAGACCAGTTCATTATAAACTGGGCACTGAGGAGTTCTACGCTCTTATCTACATGCATCACTAATTATATGTGAATAAGTGTAAACAGTTTTTAATTTTGATGTTGTTTTCCACTTAATAACTTACAAATATAGTACTCATTTCAGTTAATATCCCATATTCTCTGCACGTTGAATTATATGTCTTTTGCTGCTGTTGTTTTCTTAGTAGTCACATTTTTCCTTAGCTATCTTATGGTCAAATAAATTCTCCTTTTCCATAGTCAACTGTCAAACTTACCCTGCACTATGCAACTGACTGACTTTTATGAACTAGAGTCCGCATGTATTCCTGTCAAATTTATCTTTCTGGTCATACCCAAATGTCCATTTTGTATAAACTAAATCATCAAGTCAGTGACAAGGCTACATGTAAATTCTTTACAAGCTTGACATAACCTCTATCTTTCCTTCTAATCTCATTTCCAATCATTATTAAGAGATATACTTCTGAAATCCCCTGAGCAAGATGGAATCATAAAGGCCTGTCAAGTAAATGGAGCAGCACGTAAATAACTGGGTGGATCAACCCAGAGTATACTGGCTTTCAACAGGCCACTAAACAATGTCCAAGGATGTGGTACGCGAGTTCTTCACTCCTAGCTTCCAGGCTCTTTCCAGACTTACCTCACCTTGGTCCTCATCCCTATGCTATACTCCATACTATGAGCCAACAGGACATTATCCATTAATTAAATTTAACAAGATTTCCTTCCTCAAGGCTTAGGTTCACTTTTTTCACCTATCCACTCATGAGATTCTACTTTGCCTGGTGAGATTCTATTAATCCTTCAAAGTCCCAAACAATCATCTCCTCCATAAAGGCTGCCATCATTATCTCCTTCATTGTCCATCATTTTTGGAAGCAAATCTGTCCTTCTACTGAATTCTCATAGTAATATATGAATATACCACTCTAAAGGTGAACTTCCAGATATTCAAGCTGATTTTGGAAAAGGCAGAGGAACCAGAGATCAAATTGCCAACATCTGCTGGATCATGGAAAAAGCAAGAGAGTTCCAGAAAAATATCTATTTCTGCTTTACTGACTATCCCAAAGCCTTTGACTGTGTGGATCACAACAAACTGTGGAAAATTCTGAAAGAGATGGGAATACTAGACCACCTGACCTGCCTCTTGAGAAACCTGTATGCAGGTCAGGAAGCAACAGTTAGAACTGGACATGGAACAACAGACTGGCTCCAAATAGGAAAAAGAGTGCCTCAAGGCTATATATTGTCACCCTGCTTATTTAACTTATATGTAGAGTACATCATGAGAAACGCTGGGCTAGATAAAGCACAAGCTGAAAACAAGATTGCCAGGAGAAATATCAATAACCTCAGATATGCAGATGACACCACCCTTACAGCAGAAAGTGAGGAAGAACTAAAGAGCCTCTTGATGAAAGTGAAAGAGGAGAGTGAAAAGGATGGCTTAAAGCTCAATGTTCAGAAAGCTAAGATCATGGCTTCCGGTCCCATCACTTCATAGGAAATAGATGGGTAAACAGTGGAAACAGTGGCTGACTTTATGTTTTTGAGCTCCAAAATCACTGCAGATGGTGATTGCAGCCATGAAGTTAAAAGAGGCTTACTCCTTGGAAGGAAAGTTATGACCAACCTGCTGCTGCTACTGCTAAGTCGCTTCAGTCGTGTCTGACTCTGTGCAACCCCATAGATGGCAGCCCACCAGGCTCCCTCGTGCCTGGGATTCTCCAGGCAAGAATACTGGAGCGAGTTGTCGTTTCCTTCTCCAATGCATGAAAGTGAAGAGTGAAAGTGAAGTCGCTCAGTTGTGTCCGACTCTTAACGACCCCATAGACTGCAGCCTACCAGGCTCCTCCGTCCATGGATTTTCCAGGAAAGACCAACCTAGATGGCATATTAAAGAGCAGAGACATTACTTTGTTAACAAAGGTCCATCCAATCAAAGCTATGGTTTTTCCAGTAGTCATGTATGGATGTAAAGAAAGCTGAGCACCAAAGATTTGATGCTTTTGAACTGTGGTGTTCAAGAAGACTCTTGAGAGTCCCTTGGACTGCAAGGACCAGTCCAGCCTAAAGGAGATCAGTCCTTAGTGTTCATTGGAAGGACTGATGCTGAAGCTGAAACTCCAATACTTTGGCCACCTGATGCAAAGAGCTAACTCATTTGAAAAGACCCTGATGCTGGGAAAGATTGAGGGCAGGAGGAGAAGGGGACGACAGAGGATGAGATGGTTGGATGGCATCACCAACTCAATGAACATGAGTTTGAGTGGACTCCAGGAGCTGGTGATTGACAGGGAGACCTGGCATACTGTGGTTCATGAGGTTGCAAAGAGTCGGACACAACTAAGCGACTAAACTGAAGTGAAAGGTGCTCACCATTTGCTAATACATTATCCCTATGTCACATCTATTTAGTTCCTAAAACAGTGCTTTTCACTCGAGAATTTTGTTATTTAGCTAATGAATTAATATTATTCCTTGCACTTGAAACTTATATGTGAAAACTGGTAAAATGTAGCACCTAGAATCAGCACAAATTAAAGAGCTGGCTTGACAGAATAGAGTGAATGAGAAAGAATTTCATAAAAAATCCTACATTAAGAAGGAAATAAAAATGGGGGTCTTTTAATAATGAGATTAGTCAGTCTAAAACAGGCTTCAATAACTATACCTAGCTCCATTATATTTCTAGTTTCTCTGATCTTGAATAACAACATAACAAAAGCTAATCAACACTTTCAAAAGACAAAAGAGTTTTAGTAAAGAGCACTTCAGAAATTATTCAAAACCTACAGTGGTTACAGGTGGAAAAGTAGGTTTGGGCCAAAACAGTAAATTGCTTAACCAGTCATCAGGTCACTAACTCATTTCAAAGCCATTTAACCTGGAATAAGCCTGGTGAGCCTAATTCTACCTCTACTGAGATAAAAACTATTTAGAGGAATGAGGCAATTGATTCTCAAAAGAACTCCAATATAAAACAACGACTTAAGTTAGATAAAAGAGAAAAAGAAGCCCAGAATTTGAGCCACAAATGATTTACTCTCTTTTATCACATCTGCTTAGATAGAATTTAGGCTGGGAAAAGCTTCCAGTGAAAACTTAGATTGTTTTTAGAACAAATATAGTAAATTTACCTGAATTCTTCAATTTAAATCAAATAAAAATATGAATGTATTTTAACAAACCAGTATTGAAAAATTACCCACCTAAGAAAATTTGCTTAAGCAACCTAAATAAACGTCCTCTTTATTTTAAGCAACAAACTGCAAAATTCCAGTATGAACAAGAATTTGAACAAAAACTTTCTATATTCACTGCAATGGGATGATATCTATTTTATCAAATCAACTGACATGAATATTATAAAATTATCATAAAACATAATAGTTCCATATTAACAAACTTCATTACCACATGTATCTGCATACACACACATGCACACAAATAGTGTGATGCAAACAAATGCTTGGGAGTCCAGAGATCTCAATTTTAAATTCACCTTCTCTCACTCTAACTCACTCTATGCCTTGTGGTCAACTGTTCCTCTTCAGAGTTTCAGAAGTAGAAAAGAGATGCTTGAACTACATGAATTTTTGACTATATGGACTTCTAGTATTACTAGTCTATGTGTTCATGACCTTCAATGATGACGGTTTGTAGAACTGAGATAATATACACCTTAACCATAAGAGTGTTAAATGTATTCTCCTCAAAACCAGTACTTGAGTTAAAAGAAAAAAAAGATGATGTTCAAATAATAACTGAAAGTAAGGTGGCTCCCCTCCCTCCCCTCTACCAGTTGTCTCTGATGTTCTAATATTCGTTCTATTTCTTACTCTTCAAAAGTACAGACAATTAAACATTTACTCATTCACCAAATCCATCACTTTAGATCAATTTTGTGCCAAGGACTGTTCCTAGGCAGCAGACACACAGTGATAAACAATACGGACAGGCAATCATAAATATCATAGATCTTATAACTAGTAGGGGAGACAACTAATAAATAACAAGGCAAGATAGTTATGGAGTATGACAAGAAGTACAGAGATAGCAGAGATAAAGCAGGTTGATCAAGAAAGGCTTTTTTGAAGTCTTGAGCCTTTGAGCTGAGATCCAAGAACAGGCCATTTGCCATCAACGCACATTACCAGCAGATGGAGGACAAGCAAAGACAAAAGTCCCTGGAGGAGAGAGGAATCATTGTGTTGGTCATCAGGATACATTTACTAATCAAGAACATGGAAGAATGGCTTCAAACTTCTGTAAAGGATTGTTGTGAAACCATGCTCTGGATATTATAACCAGAAAAACTATGTAAGTTTTGGACTAGGTCTTGACTTCTATCTCAGTCCCACTGGCCATATCCAATTGGTCACCAAGTCCTATTAATTTAAATCATTTGAATGCAAAAAGGTGCCAGTTATTCATGAAAAAGTTTTATGTTTATTACCCCAGCTAATCCCTTTAACCTTCCTACCTTGTCAGTTCAGTTCAGTCACTCAGTCGTGTCCGACTCTTTGCTACCCCATGAATTGCAGCATGCCAGGCCTCCTTGTCCATCACCAACTCCCGGAGTTCATTCAGACTCACGTTCATCAAGTCAGTGATACCATTCAGCCATCTCATCTCGGGTTGTCCCCTTCTCCTTCTGCCCCCAATCCCTCCCAGCATCAGAGTCTTTTCCAGTGAGTCAACTCTTCGCATGAAGTGGCCAAAGTACTGGAGTTTCAGCTTTAGCATCATTCCTTCCAAAGAAATCCCAGGGCTGATCTCCTTCAGAATGGACTGGTTGGATCTCCTTGCAGTCCAAGGGACTCTCAAGAGTCTTCTCCAACACCACAGTTCAAAAGCATCAGTTCTTCGGTGCTCAGCCTTCTTCACATTACTATTATCATCATCACATTATATTTGATCCAGTAAGGGATATACAGATTGAGTAACCTTCCAGGAAACACAGCTATAAAAGGATAAATCCATGATTCTAAGCAATGTGTCTGATTCCAGAAGCTATGTTTTCTTTACCACATTTCACTATCTCATCAACTCTGTCTCCTCCTTAATAACCCCACTGCCTTGGCTTTATTTAGAGCTCGTCTTCTCTTGATTGGACTCTTGTAAGGTACTTTGGCCACCTGATGAGAAGAGCCGACTCATTGGAAAAGACCCTGATGCTGGGGAAAATTGAGGGCAGAAAGAGAAAGGGGCAAAAGAGGATAAAATGGTTGAATGGCATTACTGACTCTAGGGACACGAGTTTAAGATAACTTTAGGAGATAGTGAAGGACAAGGAAGCCTGGTATGCTTCAGTCCATGGGGTCACAAAGAGTTGGACATGACTTAGAGACTGAGCAACATCTCTAAAGCATTTTCCCTGCCTCCACCCTCTCCCCACTCCAGAACATTTTCTTTGTGCACACTGATGGCAGTGTGTGGCACTGAACATGTGAGCTACTGGACACTTAAAATGAGTCTAGTCCAAATCAAGATGTGGTTCCACTGTAACACACACACCAGATTTCAACGACTTAATCTGAAAAAAAAAAAAAGGAAAGTAGGATATTTTTAACAGTTCTCCCTGTGCTTCCTCGTCTGAGCCCCGAGCAGAATCTGCAAACTTCTCAAGTCTCTCTAAAGAAGATGACATTGGCCACTCTGTTACAAGAAAGCCCCTGGACAAAGAAGGTAAGGAAGCTGGATGCCTAAGATTCAGTGTCTCGTTAATACAGGTATCCAAGAGCACAAAACATTGGCATAGTGCTCTGAAGAAATAGGGCACAAAGAAA
Source organism: Neotragus moschatus (assembly GCA_006410615.1). Taxonomy (NCBI): domain Eukaryota; kingdom Metazoa; phylum Chordata; class Mammalia; order Artiodactyla; family Bovidae; genus Neotragus; species Neotragus moschatus. Next base: position 337,102 of record SJYA01000112.1, read on the forward strand.
AATAAGAAAGAGGCAGAAGAATATGCTAAACTCTAGCCAAGAGAATGAAGGAGGTCAAAGAGAAACTCCAGGAAGAGGTCACAAAGACACAGAGTCTGTCATCTTAGGAGAGCTTCTACCTCTAAACCCATATTAAAAATGAGATACACTAGGAGAATTAATATATGGCTGCATTCAAGAGTTTCCTTGACCTGGCTACTCTAGGTTTTCAGCGCAGAACTAGCATGCACACCCAGTACATGTTTTGCAGCACTCCACTATTTCCTCTGACCACTCAGGAGCCTTTCTGTGTCCAGAGGGAATGTATCCAGGGGAGCACTTGCAGCAGACACCTTGGCCTCTTCTGAATCCCCTTTTACATAGACCCTTACTAACTCAGGTTTTCCTCCAACAGCAGGGGGTCCCATTCGATCCTGTTTCCAACAACCAGTTCATGTGTCTGAGGAAGACAGGGTAGCTCCCTGGTTCTGCATCCCTTAAAAAAAAAAAAAAAAAAAACTGCAAATTTGAAAAGCTTAATATTTTAGATATATTGGGTTAAAGATAGATTAGATATACTGGATTAAAGAAAATATATTATTAAAATTAATTCTGCCTGTGTGAGGAGGATGGCCAGGCAAGATGGAAGAGAGGAAGGGTCACATTCCCTGAAGGGCAGCCAAACAGTAGCAGAAATTAACAGACCCAGGAAGTGTGCATCCCAGGGGTGACTGGACCTGAGAAAGGCTACTTGAAGTGAGGACATAGAATATGAAAAGCGAAAACCTCACAGTAGCTATTTTTGTGTATGCTAAGTTGCTGTGGTTATGTCCAACTCTATGCTACCCGATGGATTTTAGCCTGCCAGGCTCCTCTGTCCATGAGATTCTCTAGGCAAGAATATTAAAGTGGATTGCCATGCCCTCCTCCAGGGGATCTTTCTGAACAAGAGATTATATATATGCATTTTTTAAAGATTTTTATATTATATTAAACAAATAAAGTAAAAAACACTGTTCATTTTTATCTTGTGTTTCCAAAGATGTATAATTAAACTCTCCTGGATTCTTAAAATGAACCAAGACTGTACCAGTGAGGTGGAGCTTTTTGTTAAATTGGTAGCATCACAGAACTTCCCTTCACATTTAACTTTCATAGCAGGAGCATAAATAAAGGTGTTAAACACAGGTATTCAAGGGCTCCATTAATTTTACCAAGGGCCTCTTTATAATCTTTTCAAAGTCACATCATTCTCTTTTAAAATAATTATCTTGATCTCATCCTTATCCCCTGATGGCTCAGATGGTAAAGAATCTGTCTGCTATGAAGGAGACCAAGGTTCAATCCCTGGATCAGGAAAATCTCCTGGAAAAGGGACTAGCAGCCCACTCCACTATTCTTGCCTAGAAAATTTCATGGACAGAGAAGCCTGGCAGGCCCCAGTCCATGGGATCACAGAGTCAGACATGACTAATACACCATCATTGTCAGTGATCTATCTTACTGTTAACACATCCTTGCTTGTGAATAGCTTTGTTTTAAGTAACTTGCCAGTCCCACTTTCACTACTTTATCCTGAAACTCTTGTTTAAAATTGCTATTTTACTTTATCATCATGTGGTTTACATTCATAGATTTATCATCCTAAATTGTAACAAGAGATTGATGCTCAAAGATGTTGGAACAAAGGGCCAGAGATACTAACATTGAACAAAGGAGGACATTTGAGTGAGGACTAATTTTCATACATCAGTTCATAGGAAATTTCATATCAGTTCATAGTAACTTGCTTCTCTATAAAATGTAATTTCAGGGACATACAAAACCAAAATGTGGTTACAGAGAACCTCCTTAGGTAAAAGGTGAAATTAAAGGCATAGTCAAGACAACACATAGACAGTCTTAGGAACTCAAGATATGTTACCTAATGTATTCTACAGGAACCCAAGATATAGCACCTAGTGTGCTGCATGAAATTCTTCATTTAGCAGTTAGGAAAATAATCTGTAAAACCTTATAGACAAAAATCTTCTGAAGGAAGCCTCCAAAGAGAAGAGAGGCAGAGAGAATACCCTTTACCCCTATAGGAAATGGTAAGTAGCTCTGAGGGAAAAGCAGAAGTAGAGCAAGCGTTTTCTATGCACTGAACTAGATCCTCTAAGCAATAAAGTCAAAACTGTGTCATCATCTCATAAAATGCATAGAAAAGGCCCAGAAATGCAAACTATGTATAAGTCCTCAAGCTGAGAAAAAATTGTTGGTGTTCAAAGAATAAAACATCCAATCTGAGCAGATTGTGTGGGAGGGGCAACTGGGAACACAGTTCCCTGGTGTCCACATGAACATCAAGCTCATTAACAATGTGTTTTTCTTCTACAAAAGTTTCCCTGCCTTGGGCTAAGCAGGCTCCTTGCCCAAGGTGACATAGAGTGGATGGAGAAGCCAGTTATAATCAAAGAGCTGTCAAGGATTTGCTGTTGGAGTTGACATTGCCTCAACAACCATCTTTGTGAAGTGTTATTGAGACCATCTCCATGGAAAAGAAATGCAAAAAAGCAAAATGGCTGTCTGGGGAGGCCTTACAAATAGCTGTGAAAAGAAGAGAAGCAAAAAGCAAAGGAGAAAAGGAAAGATATAAGCATCTGAATGCAGAGTTCCAAAGAATAGCAAGGAGAGATAAGAGAGCCTTCCTCAGCAATCAGTGCAAAGAAATAGAGGAAAACAATGGAATGGGAAAGACTAGTTGACTCATTGGAAAAGACTCTGATGCTGGGAGGGATTGGGGACACGAGGAGAAGGGGAAGACAGAGGACGAGATGGCTGGATGGCACCACCGACTCGATGGACATGAGTTTNCAATCAGTGCAAAGAAATAGAGGAAAACAATGGAATGGGAAAGACTAGTTGACTCATTGGAAAAGACTCTGATGCTGGGAGGGATTGGGGACACGAGGAGAAGGGGAAGACAGAGGACGAGATGGCTGGATGGCACCACCGACTCGATGGACATGAGTTTGAGTGAACTCCGGGAGTTGGCGATAGACAGGGAGGCCTAGTGTGCTGCAATTCATGAGGTCACAAAAAGACGGACATGACTGAGTGACTGAACTGAACTGAACTGAATGATAACTTTAAAAATCAGAGCTAAAAAACCAAATCACAGTGTTCTTCTAGGATAGAAAGTTTAACCATATCTATTCTTCACAAACACACATGAAAATAGATTTTATGAACTTTACCTGATATAGTCCTGAAGTATTTGAGTGTTCACCATCCTCATTACATTCCATAGGTCTACTTGTGTTTGGTTGAGCCCACCTTCATACACTTGGCCAATATAGATTTGAGCCTCCAAAGTGTCTGCCACTGTTCTGATTGCTAGGCAGTGTGGATGAAAAAGGTTCAGCATCTCTTTCGTACAACTCATCTGATGTGTAAACCAGTTTGAGCAGATTGTTGAGCTAGTAGACCCACAGCTTGATTGTTGTTCCATTGATGTGGGATTGGTTTTATATTGATTTGGCAGACTAATTCTCTAGCATGGTCCACAAGACTCCCAGTCCCATATTCTCTGTCTTGGCATGTGCAGTGACTCAACCCACACCCACACTCTGAGCAGTCCTAGGATAAAATAAGACCCCATTGAATCAGTTCCCTCAGTCATTCCACTGACTCTGCCTGGTTTTGACACCATAGTCTGGGAAGTCCTGTTCCTTAACCTTCAGTTCCTTCACCTCGTCTTCAACTCCCTATTCTCTGCTTCCTATCACTCAACCACTCATCAGGCCATCAGAGCCACAGAGTCAGCCACCAAACTTGATGCTTGGTAAAGTGTGGTACATCAACACCTGTATCAGAATCACTTGCTTGTTGGGCCCTGCCTAGACCAGTTGATTCAGAAAGATAGGCACAGGGACAGACAGATTAATAGAGAGACAGAGAGAGAGAGACAGAGTATATGTGAGAGAGAGAGAAACAGAGTCAAAGAGAGAAAGGTATATCAGATCTGAATTTTATCAAGTGCTCTCAAGGTGATTTCCACACTTTACAGAAGTCTAGATTCTCCTGATTTTCCTCCTACCTCCACTGTGTTCCTTCTCAGTCTGGTCTCCTGGTTCTATTTCAGCTTCTCATTGCAAGTACCAAAGGGTTCAGTCCTTGAAATTCCTCTCCTTTCTGTCTACATTCATTTCATTGCCCTCTCTGGGTTTTGAATATCATCTGGTCATTCTGCAATTGACAGATCCAGTTTGGCCATTTCCCTTGAAGTCCAACGACCTACTTCATGTCTCTACTGAGTATATAACAGGAATTCCACATGTAACACACCCAAAACCAAGTTCCTGATCTTCATCTTCAAACCTACTTCTCCTTCCCTCTTCTCCTGCCTCTGCAATGTGAAGTCTCCGCCTCAGTTACTCAAATCCACACATGGCATCATCTTTTTATGTCTAACTTCCTCCCCTCTGTTACTCCCCAAATCCTTCTCTATTTTATCATCTCCATAGTCCTGATCACTATACAATATATCTTACTTCTTTTTCCAACTGTTTGTCACCTAACAGCCCCATCAGAAAGACAAATATCATTGTTTGGTTTTCTTTTCTTCATTGCTCTATCCTCAGTTTGTAGAATAATGCTCAGTGCATAGCAGGCACTCAGTAAATATTTGCTGAATGCATGGAACAGTTCCTAACACACCGCAGGCCCTTAATAGGCTACAGTGCTGGTCTGTGAGAATGAACGTGAGTTCATACAACCTCAGAGTCTGCCTGCCAGGCACAAGCAAACACTCTACTGTGATCCCTTCCCACGCTCATCAAATGATTGATTATCAGTCTTACCAAACATGATCAGCATCACCACCACCATCATCAAGGTATTGGTGAGATAATATTTAGTTGGAAACATTTTGCCACAACAAATCATATGTGTAAGGACTCAAGAGTGGAATATCTTATTAACTGAGAAAAGTGCTACCTGAATAAAGAGTTTCAAGTTTGGCAGACTTCAGTCTGCATATCCATTTGTCTAGCCCACACTATCTTAATTTTTTAATGGAATGTCAATATTTAAATCCTAGATTTCATGTAAAAATCCTGTTTTCCAGTTTACTCTGAGTGGTAAATAGACCTGCTAGTGCTGCACCTACATTTCTGCACAATAGTGGTCAGTAGATCTGTCAACAGCTCCCTCCTGACTGGGGAGGCTCTTTCCAAGTTGCCATCATTGCTATCCTGCTAGACTCACTCATCCATACTACCTTCCTACTCTCTGTGGGCACTTGAGTTGGCAACTAATGCTTGAAAGCACAGATTTTTGCAAGCAGTACTAGTTCTTAAGATCTAGACTCTTAGTGCTGTGAAACAAAGAAAGAAGGAAATGCACAGGCTAAAAACATTATTCCTCTGGGAGAAATCCATTGTTTGGCACTTACAATTTTTTAGACCAAACAGAAACATTATACACTATTCTAATGATCTCTTATTGGTATCATTCTGTGAGAAAAGAAACAAAAATACTTCTTGTGATTTGGTCTAACAGAATGAGTGAGAATTCAGAAGGCAGGAGAAAGCATCCACATTACTTGTAAAGGAGTCTGCAGTGAAAAATTGTCTCTCATATTCAGTACACAGCATGCATTTGGTGACAGATGGTCATTCCAAGTATTGTGGCCTGTTTCAATATATAATGAAAAATATACAAACCTTCTTTTGCACAGCCTAGGTGTGAGGTTTAAACACCTGTTTCAAATTACTGATACCATAAACATTCTTGGAAACTGGAAAGCATTGTGCTTTAAGAAAGTGAGAGATGCCACAGCCAACCACACTAAACTGAGTAGGCTTGGGTCCAATGAGCAATAAAAAAAAAAAAAAAGAAAGAAAGAAATCTGTGCCTGCAGCTACTGGCAAACAGCTGATGGTAATAATGATATTACTGAGCGGAAATACACTTAAAATCTTTTGTTGCAGTATGCTTAGTTGCTTAGTCATGTCTAACTCTTTGAGACCCCATGGACTGTACCCCACCAGGCTCCTCTGTCCACAGAGATTCATTCTCTAGGCAAGAATACTAGAGTGCGTACACATGCTTTCCTTCAGAGGATCTTCCCCACCCAGTGATTGAATCCAGGTCTCTCACATTGCAGATGGATTCTTTACCATCAGAGCCATGAGGGAAGGTTTCTCAGTTCAGTTCAGTTCAGTCGCTCAGTTGTTTCCAACTCTTTGCTACCCCATGAATCACAGCATGCCAGGCCTCCCTGTCCATCACTAACTCCTGGAGTTCACTCAGACTCATGTTCATTGAGTCAGTGATGCCATCCAGCCATCTCATCCTCTGTTGTCCCCTTCTCCTGC
>SJYA01000112.1:343653-355074 GCA_006410615.1 Neotragus moschatus
CTCCTGCCCCCAATCCCTCCCAGCATCAGAGTCTTTTCCAATGAGTCAATTCTTTGCATGAGGTGGCCAAAGTACTGGGGTTTCAGCTTTAGCATCATTCCTTCCAAAGAAATCCCAGGGCCGATCTCCTTCAGAATGGACTGGTTGGATCTCCTTGCAGTCCAAGGGACTCTCAAGTGTCTTCTCCAACACCACAGTTCAAAAGCATCAATTCTTCGGTGCTCAGCCTTCTTCACAGTACAACTCTCACATCCATACACGACCACAGGAAAAACCATAGCCTTGACTAGATGGACCTTTGTTGGCAAAGTAATGTCTCTGCTTTTGAATATGCTACCTAGGTTGGTCATAACTTTTCTTCCAAGGAGTAAGCATCTTTTAATTTCATGGCTGCAGTCACCATCTGCAGTGATTTTGGAGCCCCCCAAAATAAAGTCTGACACTGTTTCCACTGTTTCCCCATCTATTTCCCATGAAGTGATGGGACAAAGGTATACTTAAAATAATGAGAGATATTTTACTTTTGATCTGTCTCTTATCCTTTTGATGTATTACCTCTGGAATACTCCTGAGAAAAAAATTTAAGGTGAGGATGTTTTGATATTCGAATTAATGGAAAACTCAGTAGCATTCTATTATTTTTTGCATGTCCATTAAATGATCAATTTCCAATATTACACTCAGGAAACTGAATAGCTAACATTTCAGCTCATCTAGCAATTCAATCAGAAGAAGAGATCCGAGTTCTTGTCAGTCTTCAGTGAAGTTGTCACTGCACTTTCCTGACTCCTTCAGAGAAACATCTACCTACTTGAGCATCTCCTAACGCAGTGCTGTCAAATGACAGAAGGGCTGGATGTCATTCAATAATTAACCAGAAAGACTGCTTGCCAATGGCACTGTGCCATGACAAACAGATGTTGTCCCTCTTACCTGTATGAAAAAGAGATCAAATGTTCTGAAACAGACACTCTGCCTTCACCTTGTGGGTATATATTAGTCACTTAATAAGCTTTTCACTTTGTGCAGTATGAACATTAAAGGTAGCTTTCATTTTATTGATTGATTAAATCATCCTAAAGGCAGACTTATTTTTATAATAATTATGCAATTGAGTCTGACTTTGAGATTGGAGGACTGCAAGTAGCTTGTCAGAACACAGGTCATTTGGCATTGCCTTTTACATCCATGACAGTTTACATTATGTGAACACTGGTATCAGTCTTGCCAAAACACACAATAACCTCAACATAAATAGATGAATAGTTGAAACCCACTGTACTTCCCAGGTACAGATACTCAGGGTTAGTTTATCACCATGGATCAGACTGAACAAATTTCTTTAATCCTGTACGTCTGGGCAAATATTTAAAGAAATGATACAATACTTGATAGACCAAAAGTAATTTCAATGAACTAAAATAGTTATTAAAATCTGTCAAAACCCTGTACTTGACTTCTTATGCTCAGTCCTGCCCAACTCTTTGCAACCCCATGGACTGTATGTAGACTGACAGGCTCCTCTATCCATGGGATTTCCCAGGTAAGAATACTAGAGTGGGTTGCCATTTCCTTCTCTAGGGGATTTTTATGACCCAGGGATCGAACCTGCCTCTCCTGAATTGGCAGGTAGATTCTTTACCATCGAGCCACCTGGGAAGCCCCTATTTGATTCCCAGTGGACCAAAAATATAATTTCTGCTCTTCATACATTTGTAAGCAAATTTAGGTATTATATTTATATATTAAACCTCTTCAGAGACTTACTTGTTAAAACTTGAACCCACAGAGTAAATATTTGTTTCAACATTAAAAAGAAAGAAAAAAACTTCCCTCTTTTTAACTTTTTTCCTTAAAAATGTTTTGTGGGTGATTTTTAAAAAAAAGCAAGCTATCATAAAGATGGTTAAAAAAAAAAAAGCACCCCCAGAGATAAAGCAATAATCAGACATTTTGTGGATCTCTCCTGAAGTCTGTCTTATGAATGATACTATACTCATTGTTCTGCCCCTTGCTACTTGTGTTTAACAATGTATTTTGGATAGATATTCATATTCTCATGTGAAGAGTGCCCTGCTTCATTCTGTTTGACAAATGCATACTTTCCCACTGAATGATATATCATACTTTATTTAAATATTCTCTTGCTGTGGCTGCTTAATCACTCAGTCATTGTCCGATTCTTTGTGACCCCATGGACTGCAGCCCACTAGGCTCCTCTGTCCATGGCGATTCTCCAGGCAAGAATACTAGAGTGGGATGCCATGCCCTCCTCCAGGGGATCTTCCCAACCCAGGGACCAAATCCAGGTCTCCCGCATTGCAGATTCTTTATCATCTGAGCCACCAGGGAAGCCCAAATATTCTCTTACTGATGGTAATTTTGTTTGCCTCCCTTTTTTAGCTGCTACACCAATGCTGCAATGAACAAAAGATTGACTGCCTGGTAGCATTACTTAAAAGTAGAATGAATTTCCTTCAGAAATTGAGGAAATTATCCACCTTTCTACAAGTGAGAAGGGCCACAATGGATTCTTGCTCCATGATTGTTGTAATCAGCCCCCTTCTTAGCATCAAGACTGGTCCATGGTAATTACCCCCAAATGTTCACATATGCCCTCTTTGTGGGTCTCATCATAGTTACATCTATAAGCTAGGAAATCTCAGGGCTATTTGAGGCATATAAGCACGGGCCACAGGACTGGAAAAGGTCAGTTTTCACTCCAATCCCAAAGAAACGCAATGCTAAAGAATGTTCAAACTACTGCACAATTGCAGTCATCTGACACATTAGCAAAGTAACACTCAAAATTCTCCAAGCCAGGCTTCATCAGTACGTGAACCATGGACTTCTAGATATTCAAGCTGGATTTAGAAAAGGCAGAGGAACCAGCGATTAAATTGTCAACATCCTCTGGATCATCAAAAAAGCAAAAGAGTTCCAGAAAAACATCTATTTCTGCTTTATTGACTATGCCAAAGCCTTTGACTGTGTGGATTACAACAAACTCTGGAAAATTCTTCAAAAGATGGGAATACCAGACCACCTGACCTGCCCCCTGAGAAATCTGTTCACAGGTCAGGAAGCAACAGTTAGAACTGGACATGGAACAACATACTGGTTCCAAATAGGAAAAGGAGTACATCAAGGCTATTTGCTTATTTAACTTCTATGTATAGTACATCATGAGAAATGCTGGGCTGGATGAATAGCAAGCTGGAATCAAGATTGTCAGCAGAAATATCAATAACCTCAGATATGCAGATGACACTACCCTTATGGCAGAAAGTGAAGAACTAAAGAGACTCTTGATGAAAGTGAAAGAAGAGAGTGAAAAAGTTGGCTTAAAGCTCAACATTCAGAAAACTAAGATCATGGCATCTGGTCCCATCACTTCATAGCAAATAGAGTGGAAACAGAGACTGACTTTATTTTGGAGCTCTGTAAAATCACTGCAGATGGTGACTACAGCCATGAAATTAAAAGACACTTACTCCTTGGAAGGAAATTTATGATCAAACTAGACAGCATATTAAAAAGCAGAGACATCACTTTGCTAACAAAGGTTCATCTTGTCATGGCTATGGTTTTTCCATTGGTCATGTATGGATGTGAGAGTTGGACTATAAAGAAAGCTGAGTGCAGAACAGTTAATGTTTTTCAATTGTGGTGTTGAAGACGACTCTTGAGAGTCTTTTGGACTGCAAGGAGATCCAACGAGTCAGTCCTAAGGGAGATCAGCCCTGAGTATTCATTGGAAGGACTGATGTTGAGGCTGAAACTCCAATACTTTGGCTACCTGATGCAAACCACTGACTCATTTGAAAAGACTGTGATCCTGGGAAAGATTGAAGGTGGGAGGAGAAGGGGATGACAGAGGATGAGATGGTTAGATGGCATCACTGACTCAGTGGACATGAATTTGGGTAAACTCTGGGAGATGGTAATGGACAGGGAGACCTGGCTTGCTGCGGTCCATGAGGTTGCAGTGTAGGACATGACTGAGCAACTGAACTGAACTGATATATATGAATGTTTCACAAAACTTCTCTCTTTTCTTATCTCTCATTCACTGTGTTTCTCTCATATACACATTTCAAATAAATCTGTGGAGTATTTTTAATCATAATTGTATTGCATATTTTTTGTCCCCAAACCTTGTGTATGTCCTTCCGGTGCTAGGAAAGCTTAAAAGAAGACACATAAGTAGTCTGACTCATAGAGTCTTTGGAGATGAAGTGTTCATGACATCATGGAAGTAAGACCATGGATACACCCAAGTTAGCCTCAAAATGAGCATTTACGTAAAAATCAAAATATAACGTTCTTCAGACTTTCTTTGTTCACAACATCCCTTCAATTTACAAGCTAACTTTTAATCGAAATTTTCTGATGGTTACAAGAGAAATATTATAAAGGGATGCTGGGGGAAATTCACTGGTCACTGTTTTTAATTCAAGGACTTTCATCTTAAAAGGTCTTCCCTTTTTCTCTGTTACCCCTTTGTGATCTTCAGAGACATCTTATAACATTCAGCTTATGCCCCTCCCCATCTTCCTATATTAATCAAATTCACTGACAGAAGGCACTTCTTTCTCCTGTGAACTCTCCATCTATTAATCAAAGGCAATAAGCACCACTGCATTATAATAAGCATCCTGTGCAGTCAACTGATTAAGTGACTATGAATTCCAAATTTGAGCTACGTTCCAATTTGTAGGTAACTCAACGGAGTCATAGTAACTTTTCTTTCATAAATTCACTACATTCAAAGTCTTTTGAGAAAACTGGTACCTTTTAATAAAGCCTCTGGATAATCAGTGATTTATTGGTTTTGTCACTTGATTTCTAATATTATTTATATATAAAATCCATGCTGCAAGGCATGTACATCTTTTCCCAAATACCTGATTTCTATAAGCAAATGTCAGACTTAAATTATTTTCAGTAATCTCTTAAACATTACTATTCATTTGTTTAGCTTTCAGTTAATTTTCTTTATTCTCCAAATCTTCAGTCTTGCTTTGGTATCTCCTCTTGTTTTATCTGTTTGCTACTAAACAGGACTATATGTCATTTATTTGCCTTCACTATAATAAACTGCCTGCCCTAAGCACAAAGGAGAATGTATCTCCTAGGTTCATATCCATTGCCCCCAACAAAGATTGGACTGGTTGTTTAATCCTTAGCTACAGAAGAACTGGTCATTTAATCCTTGGCTAGAGTAGGCACTTTGGTAGGTTATGATTCTAAAAGGGAAAAGAAAATAACATGACCTTTTGGGTACACAACTTTGGAATAGAAGAGGAATAAATATAAAATAGATTAAAAGCAGGCTATCATCTATTATAATATCTCAGACCTCTGTTAATCAATTGAGCTACATATTAGTATCATCTGGTGAGATTTCTAAAGTTCTGGTGTTTAGGACATACCTCCAATGAATTAAATCAGATTTTTCTATTGGTCAGATTTGGGCATCAGTAGTTTCTAAAATTACCCAAAGTAGTTTCAGTGCATAGCTACATTTGAGAACCATTGTTTTTAGGTACAGTAAAGCAATGATATGACATAAAATTCTCAAGCCTTTGGAAAGGAAGGCTGTGGCCATGGTTAATTAGTCTAGATCATTTAGTAAGGAAGGAGGAATTTCATTAGCACTGGTAGAATGCCTGTGAAGTGAAAGAATCCGAAGATACACACTGTTTCCCTGGGTCCTACTTAAGTCCTTGAGGTAAGTATTAGGTCTCCATGTTGTAGATGGAAAAGCTGAGGCTCTATAACCTTCCCAAAGCTGATAGACTGAGATTCTATCCCAGACCTACAGCGTATCAGGATCCAGCTCTACTGTGCTGCCTGATGTGATTCTTCAACTGCTCTGCTAGGTGGAGATGAACACTCATCACTACCACAAATTCCATCTCATTTCAGGCCTCCTAAGAAATCAACATTCAGAAAATGAAGATCATGGCATCTGGTCCCATGACTTCATGGGAAATAGATGGGGAAACAGTGGAAACAGTGTCAGACTTTATTTGGGGGGAGCTCCAAAATCACTGCAGATGGTGACTGTAGTCATAAAATTAAAAGACACTTACTCCTTGGAATAAAAGTTATGACCAACCTAGATAGCATATTCAAAAGCAGAGACATTATTTTGCCAACAAAGGTCCGTCTAGTCAAGGCTATGGTTTTTCCAGTGGTCATGTATGGGTGTGAGAGTTGGACTGTGAAGAAAGCTGAGTGCCAAAGAATTGATGCTTTTGAACTGTGGTATTGGAGAAGACTCTTGAGAGCCCCTTGGACTGCAAGGAGATCCAATCAGTCCATTCTGAAGAAAATCAGCCCTAGGATTTCTTTGGAAGGAATGATGCTGAAGCTGAAACTCCAGTACTTTGGTCATCTCATGTGAAGAGCTGACTCATTGGAAAAGACTCTGATACTGGGAGGGATTTGGGGCAGGAGGAGAAGGGGATGACAGAGGATGGGATGTCTGGATGGCATCACTGACTCAATGGACGTGAGTCTGAGTGAATTCCAGGAGTTGGTGATGGACAGGGAGGCCTGGCACACTGCAATTCATGGGGCCGCAAAGCTTCGGACACAACTGAGCGACTGAACTGAACTGAACTGAAGAAATCCCTGAGAAGGTTTCTTATCTAGCCCCTCGAAATTTCTAGGAAGGGAAATGAAGAATTGAAGGAGTTCTACACAGGCCCAGAATTCTATTTTACTCATAACAGCCATATAATCCACAGGCTCTGTGTCTCTGACACTATGATAACATAAAACAATTTCTTTCNGATTGGACTGGTTGTTTAATCCTTAGCTACAGAAGAACTGGTCATTTAATCCTTGGCTAGAGTAGGCACTTTGGTAGGTTATGATTCTAAAAGGGAAAAGAAAATAACATGACCTTTTGGGTACACAACTTTGGAATAGAAGAGGAATAAATATAAAATAGATTAAAAGCAGGCTATCATCTATTATAATATCTCAGACCTCTGTTAATCAATTGAGCTACATATTAGTATCATCTGGTGAGATTTCTAAAGTTCTGGTGTTTAGGACATACCTCCAATGAATTAAATCAGATTTTTCTATTGGTCAGATTTGGGCATCAGTAGTTTCTAAAATTACCCAAAGTAGTTTCAGTGCATAGCTACATTTGAGAACCATTGTTTTTAGGTACAGTAAAGCAATGATATGACATAAAATTCTCAAGCCTTTGGAAAGGAAGGCTGTGGCCATGGTTAATTAGTCTAGATCATTTAGTAAGGAAGGAGGAATTTCATTAGCACTGGTAGAATGCCTGTGAAGTGAAAGAATCCGAAGATACACACTGTTTCCCTGGGTCCTACTTAAGTCCTTGAGGTAAGTATTAGGTCTCCATGTTGTAGATGGAAAAGCTGAGGCTCTATAACCTTCCCAAAGCTGATAGACTGAGATTCTATCCCAGACCTACAGCGTATCAGGATCCAGCTCTACTGTGCTGCCTGATGTGATTCTTCAACTGCTCTGCTAGGTGGAGATGAACACTCATCACTACCACAAATTCCATCTCATTTCAGGCCTCCTAAGAAATCAACATTCAGAAAATGAAGATCATGGCATCTGGTCCCATGACTTCATGGGAAATAGATGGGGAAACAGTGGAAACAGTGTCAGACTTTATTTGGGGGGAGCTCCAAAATCACTGCAGATGGTGACTGTAGTCATAAAATTAAAAGACACTTACTCCTTGGAATAAAAGTTATGACCAACCTAGATAGCATATTCAAAAGCAGAGACATTATTTTGCCAACAAAGGTCCGTCTAGTCAAGGCTATGGTTTTTCCAGTGGTCATGTATGGGTGTGAGAGTTGGACTGTGAAGAAAGCTGAGTGCCAAAGAATTGATGCTTTTGAACTGTGGTATTGGAGAAGACTCTTGAGAGCCCCTTGGACTGCAAGGAGATCCAATCAGTCCATTCTGAAGAAAATCAGCCCTAGGATTTCTTTGGAAGGAATGATGCTGAAGCTGAAACTCCAGTACTTTGGTCATCTCATGTGAAGAGCTGACTCATTGGAAAAGACTCTGATACTGGGAGGGATTTGGGGCAGGAGGAGAAGGGGATGACAGAGGATGGGATGTCTGGATGGCATCACTGACTCAATGGACGTGAGTCTGAGTGAATTCCAGGAGTTGGTGATGGACAGGGAGGCCTGGCACACTGCAATTCATGGGGCCGCAAAGCTTCGGACACAACTGAGCGACTGAACTGAACTGAACTGAAGAAATCCCTGAGAAGGTTTCTTATCTAGCCCCTCGAAATTTCTAGGAAGGGAAATGAAGAATTGAAGGAGTTCTACACAGGCCCAGAATTCTATTTTACTCATAACAGCCATATAATCCACAGGCTCTGTGTCTCTGACACTATGATAACATAAAACAATTTCTTTCTTTTGCAGACCCCTTGGTACATCAGTCTCAAACTTCTCACGTCACATCCATTTCAATTTCAATTTTCCTAGGATACCTACACCTCAGCATGGTCACCCAGCAATCAATGATGGCAAAATTTACCAGACTTTAGAATAGATCTGGATGAAAAGGATTCCTAAATGCTTTTCAGTGCATCCATGAATCATCTGCTTTCAGTGGAGTGATATTTTACAATCGCCCACTCAAATTGACACCAATTCTGAATGGTGAAGTCTCACCCTTCTTATGAAGATAAATTCCAATGTCCTAAGTCTCTTTAATACAGGCTCAGTATCAGTGAAACTTTGCTGCTGCCTGGCATGGACAGATAGAAGTGTAATATCCTTAGAAAATATTAGAAGTCATGTTAAAGCTTTACCCCCCTCCTCCATTTAAAGAAGCCCAGAAAGCTATATACTTCGACTGTCTCACTCTGCCTTCTCATGGAGCTGTCTTTGCAGATCTAAGACTTAAAATTATTTGTTTCAATATTCTGTAAAGCCCAGTTAAAATCTACCAAGAATCTTTTAACCTTTTATCTGTATATCAGGGAGAGTACTAGTATATATTTCATATTTATTTAAAGATTAAAACAAGGAATGAGAAACATTGAGTAGCTCAGTAAATTATGTTGTACTTATTGAACTTCAATACATATTAGCATTATTCCTTCAATTTTTTATAACTTACCAAAACACTCTTAAAGAACTTAACATATTTCATTCAGGGAAAATATTTCAGTAAAAACATCTTCTTTTTGTGACCCTGCTATTCACTTCTATTGAACAATGGAAGCTGTACAATCCATAGTACTTCCTCTTTATCTTGGCTACCAGGACTCTGTTATGCTAAATTACTCTTTCTTGAATCATATAAAGATTGTTTCATTTTCTATTTATTTAAGTATACTAACTCCTCTTTTCAAAGTAATAGGAAACAGCACATGATAGAAGCATTTTTCCTACAAGGAATCTATACAAAATAAATACAATTCATTAAGGAAAAACACATTTCTTATCCTTGAGCTCTGAGTTGGAGGAAGTCATTATGGTGTTAACATAAGATAAATTGAACCCTAACCAGTCCACCACATAGCTGAATGGATGGAAAGAGTTCTCACTTCCTACATCCCCTTTTGCTGTGTGACTTTTGTCAAGGACTTGAATTACAGTGTCAATAATTTTATCATAAATGATCTCAATCTTTTTGAAAAAAGGAATACAGATACATACATATGTAAACAAAAATTCTCTCTCTAGTTTTAATTTTCATTTCAACATCACAAAATCCACTCTGATCAGAATCCACTCTGATTTCCTCTGTTCAGTAAATACTATATGCCAACCTTTACCATGGACAACTGGTTTACAATAGTAAAGAGAGCAGAAAAGATCTCCCAAGAATGATACCCTACATCAGATCCTTCCTTTCCAGTCGGGATACACCAATAAGCTAGAGTTATACCAAAGATTGATCCTCTTAATCTTGTGGGTGGTCAGGGTGTGGTCTGGGGATGCTGGAGCATCTAACCCCTGAGTCACACATCCAGTTTTGTAAATATTTCTACTTGGAGTTTAATAGGCATGCAAACATCTACTCCAGTTACCCCATATGCCATTCAAATATAGTCCATCCTCACTGTTCACTAATTCTGTAATTGTAAACTCTATACATGTACCTACTCACTGAAATTTCTAATACCAGAATCAATACTTACAGCTTTTCATGGTCATACGGACATACAGAGAGAAGAGAAAATATAACACAAACATTTCAGATTGAGGTTGAATAAAGTAATAGTCCATTTTCTTATTTCAGCTTAAGGCAACCAGGTGTCCTTTCTGTGGTCTATTTAAGTGTCACATCTTTCACATTTCTGTGCCTTTGTTAGTAATTTATCAATGTTGTCCCGCAGCATGGCACCAAAATCCTGATATTCCTAACTGTAATATGCTTTACAGAAGGAAAAAATTGTACTAGAAAAGCTTCACTTGCGCATGAGTTTTATAGTGCTGCTAGTGGTGAGCTCAACATTATAAATCAAAAACATGTATTAAATAAAGTATCTTTAAACAAAACTACACATGAAATAAGATAATATATTAATGAGCTGAAGAAAGTATTGTGACCAGAGTCTCATAGGAACCTAACATTGTATTTTCTGTAGGAGCAATGAGTTTGCATTCACTAAATTAGTGTCCACAGTGACTTTATATGACTTAACTACCATGATTAATAAGAATCAACTTTTTTGTGTGTGGTGTTAGAAAGTGAAAATTCAAAATGGATTAAAGACCTAAACATAATAACAGAAACTATAAAACTCCTAGAGGAGAACATAGGCAAAACACTCTCTGACATAAATCACAGCAGGATCCTATATGATCCACCTCCCAGAAAACTGGAAATAAAAGCAAAAATAAACAAATAGGATCTAATTAAAATTAAAAGCTTCTGCACAACAAAGGAAACTCTAAGCAAGGTGAAAAGACAGCCTTCAGAATGGGAGAAAATTATAGCAAATGAAACGACTGACAAACAATTAATCTCAAAAATATACAAGCAAATTATGCAGCTCAATTCCAGAAAAATAAATGATCCAATCAAAAAATGGGCCAAAGAACTAAATAGACATTTCTCCAAAGAAGACATACCGATGGCTAACAAACACATGAAGATGCTCAACTTCACTTATTATCAGGGAAATGCAAATCAAGAGCACAATGAGATACCATTTCACACCAGTCAGAATGGCTGCAATCCAAAAGTCTGCAAGCAATAAATGCTGGAGAGGTTGTGGAGACAAGGGAACCCTCTTACACTGTTGGTGGGAATGCAAACTAGTACAGCCACTATGGAGAACAGTGTGGAGATTCCTTAAAAAACTGGAAATAGAACTGCCATATGACCTAGCAGTCCCACTGCTGGGCATACACACTGAGGAAACCAGAATTGAAA
>SJYA01000112.1:355331-437756 GCA_006410615.1 Neotragus moschatus
CGCTGCTGGGCATACACACCGAGGAAACCAGAATTGAAAGAGACACATGTACCCCAATGCTCATTGCAGCACTGTTTATAATAGCCAGGACGTGGAAACAACCTAGATGTCCATCAACAGATGAATGGATAAGAAAGCTGTGGTACATATACACAATGGAGTATTACTCAGCCATTAAAAAGAATACATTTGAATCAGTTCTAATGAGATGGATGAAACTGGAGCCAACTATACAGAGTGAAGTAAGCCAGAAAGAAAAGCACCAATACAGTATACTGACTCATATATATGAAATTTAGAAATATAGTAATGATAACCCTGTATGCGAGACAGCGAAAGAGACACAGATGTATAGAATGGACTTTTGGACTTTGAGAGAGAGGGAGAGGGTGGGAAGATTTGGGAGAATGGCACTGAAACATGTATACTATCATGTAAGAAACGAATCGTCAGTCTATATTCAATACAGGATACAGGATGTTTGGGACTGCTGCACGAGGATGATCCAGAGAGTTGATATGGGGTGGGAGGTGGGGGGGGCAGTTCAAGATTGGGAACTCATGTACACCTGAGATGGAAAAAAATAAAAAATAAAATATTTTAAAATAAAAAAAAAGAATCAACTTATTTCTTAAATGTGTGATCATGCAAACAAGCTTGCGATATATTCTTTGAGATGAAAGAATACAACAAGGGGGCAAAAAAAGCATTATTAAACAGTGATTTTGAATATTAAATCTCATGAGGAAAATAAAACAAAGTAAAAAGTCAGAAAGAAGGTGACTGGGAGGAAGAGGATCACTTAAGACTGGATGATCAGGGACTGCCCTGGAGGCCAGTGGTTAAGAATCATCTTGCAATGCAGGAGATGTGGATTCAATCACTGGTCAGAGATCCAAGGTCCTTTGTGCCACAGAGCAACTGACCCATGTCCCACAACTAGAGAGTTCATGCTTCACAGTGAAAGATCTCACGTGAAGCAATGAAGATCATGCCTGCTGCAACTAAGACTCAATGCAGCCAAATAAATAAATATTTGAAAAAAGTTAGATTGTCAGAAAAGTCTCTTGGATGAGGTAATATTTGTGCTGATCCCTGAATATCTAGAAGAAACTAGCAATAAAAAAGATGCTGAAAATAGGCAGAGGAATTCAGGCAGATATAGTAAACATAAGAACCTTGAAGAAAGCCTAGTCTTGGCATATTCCAATAAGCATGGCTGGAGCACAGCTTAAGGATGTGGGTGGGGGAGCGGGGAGAAGTTAAGGGCAGAAGGCAGGGGCTAGATCATAGAAGAACTATGAGGCCATGGTAAGAAGTTCGTATTTTAAGAACAAACAGAAGCCATTTCAGAACTTTAGGCAGGCAATGATATGACCTGATAAACTTGTATATATATGTAATATATATTTATAATATATAGTCATTATATATAATATCAATTTATCAGGCCATATATATAATTATATATAGTATTTTATTATATGTGTGTGTGTATGTGTGTGTATATATATATATATATATATATATATGTATGTGTGTGTGTGTGTGTGTGTGTGTGTGTGTATTTGGCCATGGTGCATGGTTTGCAAGATCTTAGTTCCCTGACAGGAACTGAACCCGCACCCTTGGAAGTGAAAGCACAGAGTATTAACCACTAGACTGCCAGTGAATTCTTCTGATTAACTTTTTTAAAAGCTCCATTTGGCAGCTATGTGAAGAACTATAGCCAGGCCAGGAAGAAAACCAAAGAGCTGGTAATCAGCTCTAGCAAGATCTAGATGAGATATGGTGGTGGCATGACTAGGACTTTTAACACTGGTAATGAAGTGATCTGAGTGGATTTAGGATGATAACAGCACTTGTGAAGGGAAAGCAAAATAACAGGAATTAAGTATGCTTTCTAGGTGTTTTGAGCCATTTGAGAGTGGTACTTGGCGGGAAGAATAGTTCTGAATGAACAAAACCCTCAATTCTGCTGGATATGGCTAGAATGCATTTTGAGATATGACCACAGAGTTCAGTAATCAAGTCAGAGTGGGTGTCCCTGGTGGCTCAATGGTAAAGAACCTGCCTGCCAGTGCAGGAGATGTGGGTCCGATCCCTGGGTCAGGAAGATCCCCTGGAGGAGGAAATGGCAACCTGCTCCAGTATTCTTTCATGGAAAATTCCAGGGACAGAGGAGGCTGGCAGGCTGCAGTCAATGGGGTCCCAAAAGAGTCTGACATGACTTAGTAATCAAACAACAGCAATCAAGTCATAACTGCAAATACAAATGTAGGCATCACTGGCATATAGGAGATATTTAAATAAAGCCTTGGTGTTAAATGCAATTACCTTAAGAGGAGCAGAGAACCAAACAAAATTCTGGATAGAACATCATCAAGGACTACTCTACAAGAAAATCAGCCAAGAAAACCAAGGACAAATCTCCACACAGAAAAAGGTTTAAAAATATAAAAATTAAGGTTTAAAAATATCTTAATTCTCTCATAGATACCACAAGAGTCCTCAGTTCATTTTAATCGCTCAGTCGTGTCTGACTCTTTGTGACCCCATGAACAGCAACATGAAGAGTCCTAGAATGATGTAAATCTGTTTATCTGTATTATGAAAGTTCTATTATAAAACAGAATGTTTTATGTTGGCATTCTCATTATCATTGTAACAATATATTGTTATTCTCATTCTCATTATTTACTTAATCACTATAATATTAAGGATTAGATTCTACCAATGTAATAAATATGCTCTTAGAATTTTCCACTAGGACAATTTTCATTATTTTCTTAAGCCAAATATATGAAATAAATATTTTTTTATTGCAGATAAATTACTTACTTCCCTAAGTTGCTAGAGATCTTTAACTCTCAGGCAGTGAAAAGGAGCCCAGCAACTAAGGTCATTCTCAAGGATGCATCACCACAGCCCACACTCTATGTTGGTTCCTCTGTACTTGTCATTCTTAATTGTTTTTGGCAGCTGAGGTTACCTATTTCTAAATTAAGCAATAAAAATGCTGAAACATGGCCACAGTTGCAGATGGACAAATACCTTGGGCCTAATGATAATTTTGTTTGTACATTATTCTTCTTCTAATTATCATCTTACAACAGAATTTAGAGGATCTTTATTCATTTAAAATCATTTGTTGTTCTAAACAATGGAAAACTAGGCTCACTGCCATCAACAGCAGGCAGAGCTCAGGGCTTGACAAAGATGCACATAACACCTTCACACATCATCATTTTACTCTATGTTGAAAATAACTCAAACTTGGGCTGGATACCTTTTGGGGGAAAAAAATCCCTCCCTTATACCAACACCCTGTGTGACCTTGCTTTGCCATCCGCCTCCACCCCACACTTGGAAAATCCCATGGACAGAGGAGCCTGGTGGGCTGCAGTCCACGGGGTCGCTAAGAGTCAGACATGACTGAGCAACTTCACTTTTACTTTTCACTTTCATGCATTGGAGAAGGAAATGACAACCCACTCCAGTGTTCTTGCCTGGAGAATCCCAGGGATGGGGGAGCCTGCTGGGCTGCCGTCTATGGGGTCGCACAGAGTTGGACATGACTGAAGCAACTTAGCAGCAGCAGCAGCCACCCCACACTTAGCTGGACATTCACAAGCTCCACATTCTCCTTCTCATCTTTTTTTTTTTTTTTCACTTAAAATCAAAGACAATGTCTAGTTTCTCCCTCTAACCACAGTACACAGCTAAGTGGTCAGTAAATTGCAGGTTCTCATATGTTCAAATAAAATGGTACTTTCCATCAACAATGCCCTGCTTCCTAAAATCTCTTTTGTTTTGATGCATAACCTTATACGTTTTCAACTCAAATCATTAATTTGTATTTGGGGGGACTTTTTCACCTTTTGGACACGACTGAGCAACTTTCACTTCACTTCACTTTCACCTTTAAATGGTCAGTATTTTGTAGCATCTGCTATACACAAGACCCTAAGTTTGGAGCTGCAGTTTTTACAAAACTCTTACCCTTGAGGAACTGACAGGTTAATTGCCTGTTGAATAATTAAGGTAATTAAAAAACATCCAAAATAAGTGCCAAACATATAGATTATATTAAAGGCATCAAAGTGGTTCACAGGAAAGAGATCAGCATGTGTGGGAGTCATTAGGGAACATTTTTTAACAAAGACAAAATTTAAACTAAATAAGGGTAAGACAGAAAAGAAGTGCAGGGACTGTCTTCCTGGAATAACAAATATAAGCAAGGGTAGGGAACCAAGAATGTATCATAAGCTAAAAGGACTAATAAGTAGAATTACTTGTGGAAGTAAAAGATCAATGTCCAAGAAGGAAAATGAAAAAAGCAAAATGAACAAGACAAGTTGGGTCTATGTCCTAGGAGATTTTTTTTTAATTTTTATTGAAGTACAGTTGATGTACAATGTTGCTAGTTTCAGATGTCAGTGAAGTGAATCAGTTATATGTAAAGACTGCCATTTTCTTATGCTGAAGTCCAGAATCTCTTTTAAAAGCAGCAGGGAGTGACTACAAGTTTTGCATTTATTAAAGAGGGAAAAGAACAATTTGTAAGGTTTTAAGATGACTTGCAAGAGAGGAGCTATTAATGAGGGCAGCGAATCCAGTGAGGATATGATTAATATAATATATGAATTAGGAATGGTTGTGAACACTTGTAGAACCTATTGATTGATTAAATATGACTGAAGGAAAAACATGAAAGCCAGTGCTGAGGTTTCCAGCTGGGCAACCAGAACAGTGGAGACATTACTGACAGATATAAGGAAGTCAGTTCAGATCAAAGGAAGGTTGTTTGGGAAAGAAAAGAGAATTCTAATTTAGACTTACTGACTCTGGGGTGCTATTAAAGCAACTCAATAAAGCCATTTTTGAAAAATGTCTTTTGTAAAAAACATCTCCCAAGAAGCTAGAGATATCAAGCTGGAGATTATAACAGAAATCTTTCCAGGTTTCGTGGAAGATACAGGCAATCATTTTTGGCCTTGTATTCTGTGTATGTATGAAATAACTGCATGCTTTTCAGCATTTAATACATTTTAATGATATTTGAAACTAATCTCTAAGATGAATCCCTAAGAGTCCCTTTGAGACAAAGAACAGTAGACAAATTTCAGAGCTCTAAAATACCTTTAAGGACCATTGCCTCAATGGATATTTACCCAGAAGATTTATAATAGCTAACAATTGAGAGGAAATGTGATTCTGTAGAGAACACGAGTAGTGAAGACCTGAGTGCTGCACAGCCCATCAGCCCTCTCTCCTTAAGCAACTTACAAGTTGACTGCCCTTAATAATAGCAACATTACCTCAAGTTCTAATCTTTGTTTCTATCAAATTCCTTTGTACTAAAGCAACAGTATCATAAATTAAAAGGAAAATACTATATAAAAGAAAAAGAACACAGAGAAAAGAGAGATGAGGGTCTCTTTAAGAGCTAACTGTCCATCAGGGCAAGCTGCTTCCCTTGCATTGCTTCAGATTTGCTCAAGGAGCATTTTCTGTGTCTCTGTTGACTAGTTAAAGTGATTAAAGGGCTGCTTAGACATGCAGCAATATGGATAGAGTGAGAATTCTAATAGAAATAGGTAATCACATTACATTTTAATATGAGCACATTTAAGGAATAAAAGTTCATACTTTTTTTTTTTTTCCCCTTCATGTGACTGATTTTTCCAGGAAGAAGTCAACGCATTCTGTATTTTTTACTGCACTCAGAGAATAACCAGAGAAGGGAACCAAACTCCACTCTCCACATTTAATGTTCCTGGTGCTTTACATATATAACAAACATGACCTCACTGAAGCCTCAGAAGAGTCAAAGATAAGTCTCATTTTGATATTAGACATTTTACAAATGAAAAAGCTGAAACTAAAATAGATTAACTTACATTGCCTCTTGGTTAGTTCATGCTAGAGACAAGATTCAAATGCAAACTGTATTCCAAAAGCCCTTTCCTTTCTATACCTCTGCCATTAGCCACATTTAAGGAATCAAAATTACTTCATTATAAAAATTTTCCACAAAAGGCACTAGTTTAGAAAGCTAATTGTAACACCAGGCTCCTTGGGAGCAAATCTCAGTTACATGACCTAACTAAGTCACCCAAACTCACCCTGTCTCAATTAAAATATGGATAATGATGATAATGCCTCCAATGTACGGCTATTTTGAGAGTTAAATATGTTACTGTAAGAATTTACCTCCCTGTGCCTGATAGCTATTACTATGCCATCCACTGAGCTAGACGTTATATATACATTACTCTATCTAATATTTACAGCAACTGTATGAAATGAACAGTATTATCATCCCCATCTTACTGATGAGAAAACCAAAGCTCAAAGAAAACAAAGAACTAGCCTAAGATCAGTTCAGTTCAGTTCAGTCGCTAAGCCGTATCTGACTCTCTGTGACCCCACGGACTGCAGCATGCAAGGCCTCCCTGTCCGTCATCAACTCCCAGAGTTTATCACATCATAGTAAATGGTAGAGCTTGGATTTTAATAAATTCTCTGAAGTCCAAAGTTTCCATTCCTTCTAGTAAACCATATTAAAACAAACCTATTTGTCAAGGCAATGAATGGTAGATGCTGTAATAGAACACCGCCACAATTTTAGGGACTTGAGTAGAAGTTTGTTGCCTTTGTACAACCTAATACAGATCTGACATAGGACAGGTGGCCCTCCTCAAGTCTGAAGCTTCACCATATGGAACACCATGGACTCAGGATCTCCATGGCAGGATACAAGGGAGCTGGAAAATGTGCATAGTTACCAATGACTTGGCCCAGTCACACCAAAGCATCTGTGTCAAATCCACTAGTCCAAACTAATCACATGGCCCGAGCTTGACTGCAAGGGAGACTTGAAAAGGCAGGGGAGCAAATGGATATTTGATGAGCTTTGTCTCTACCAAAATAAACTACTGCTTAAAGTAAGTTTGTAGATTCTTAGATGTCTTCTTTTGACAGTTTTCTGCTTTGGAGAAGCACGCTGTCAAAGTTTTCATGGCAAACTTACTAAAATGGACACCTATTATTTCATCTGCACCCTTCCCTCCCTAGAAATTTTCACACAACCTGTAAGAAAATCTGTTTCTGCCCAATCACAGTTTATATATGTGAACTTCTCCAGCTGTCAGAAGCCATGAAGACTGAGCCACTCTAGTGGGAGGGAAATAAGGGGACAAAAATAAAACAAACAACAATAACAACAAAAATCACGAGACAGGAACAGTACTACCAGTATCTAAGGCCCTATTTCCAGCCATTCCTGAAGCAAGAGCGAATTAACAGTCAGCATAGCCTTAACCAAGAGCTGCCAGCTAAAATCAGTATTCATACTGATTGGTTTGTATCTGTGCAACTCAGCTTATTAATTATTTTTAACATTAACCCTATTTGGGGCCAACTTACAGTCTCCCTCTGCTCACTTAGGAAGAGTCCTTGACCAAACTTCTTTTGCCTTTTAGCTTGAATTAGATTTCCCTTATCTCTAACCAAAATTTCTAATTGATTCATTGAATAAATGCATATTGAGCACTTACAATGGAATAGACAATGCTCTCAGTGCTGAGGAGAGAATGGTACACAAAATAGACAGACGGCTGCTATTGAATGGAACTTACAGAAAAGCCTGACTTTTATGACAACAGTCACAAATCCAATTTATACCACGGAAAGTGATTTCAGCCTATTCCTCAGTATTTGAGATACAATAACAGAATTTAGTGTTGAATAACTAAATGCAACAAGTGTTCATTGTTGAACTCTTACTATATAATGAAGCTTAAGAAACAAGAAGGAAGTGGATTCTTAAGTGAGTTTGGTTAGACAAAATAAGAGCCATGTAGTGACTGAAAGAACAGAGAAACTGTGTCACATAAAAAAAAAAGAAAGAAAAATACAACCCCTCAATGAAAAGCAAAATATAATATTCCATAGTTCTCTAGAACTTTGGCAGTAAAATATTTATATTCCTTCTTAATAAGTAGCAAGTCTTACAGTTATTATTGCCAGCACTGGTCTAAAATCCCAAGTGAAGTGAACACCCTCTGCCATGTCTGACTCTTTAAAACCCCATGGACTATACAGTCCATGGAGTCTCCAGGCCAGAATACTGAAGTGGATTCCCTTCTCCAGGGGATCTTCCCAACCCAGGGATCAAACCCAGCTCTCCCACACTGCAGGTGGATTCTTTACTGTATGAGCCATAAGGAAAGTCCAAAATCCCAAAGGGGGACTCGAGAAACAATACTAGTCATAGACTCCTCCATCCTAAACCATTTTTTTTTTAAATAACAAAGCAATAAAGTGTTTCTAAATAATCTGGTTAAGATGCTCAGGAGTGAAAAAGCTTATGAAAAAATATGTATTTTCCCAAGTAGAGCCTTTTCTTACATCTTTAAATATGCATTTAATAACTACCTGTTAAAACTGTATGTGTAAATATAAAGAAGCCTCTTGAAATGTGGAGATGCAAAAACAAGTCAGCAGTTGAAGGATGTGTCAGTTCAAATATAGATAAAATAATATTTTGCCACATTTAAAATTCAGTTAAATATCATGTTCCAAAATATTTTTAATGCATTTTCCCCCTGGGGGGGAAAAAAAAAAAAACTCAGTATCTTTTTTTTTTTTTTTTCAAGCTATAAAGCTTTAGAGGTTCTAAAAAATAAAGATATTTCTTGGGCAAATGTTTTATGCATATTTAAATTATACAGGCCTTAATGAATAAGAAAGACACGAATCCGATCTTTGCTAAGTTATATGTTCCTTCAAAAATGATGGTGATGACACTAGATAAACATTTCTAAAATTAAAATATCCAGTACTAATGAATCCTAAGTTTATGGTTCATCTCTAGGATTAATGACAGGCCAGGATTTTTACCTTCTTTTCACTCAGCCACAAAGGTTGAGTCTATAAGTTCTTATTTTTGTGCCAAGGGATTCGCATTTGGAGAATTTCTTTTCACTGTGCTGGAGTATCTTGTCTTAAACTGTCATTATACACCACTCATCACCATCAACAGCAGCTGTTACAGCACCAGCTGCTCCTGCCTCAGAGAAAAATTCTCTAGCTTCCAGGCTTAGATGCTGACCATCCTATCATTTCTGTACTACTTATTAGGCTGGCAGTGTGGTTACTAATGAGAATTTCCAGCAGGATTTTAAATAATAATATCCTTTTATTTCATAAGTAAGAGCTGGGATGATAGCTCCATGAGTTCCTCAGCTACTCTCTCCCATCCCCTGCTGGGTCTCTCTCTCCCCCATCCCTTAGCCAAAGCCCCCATTCTGTTAGTCCAAGATGACTGCCCGAACTCCACATACCATATCCTAACCCAGGTGACAGATGGCCTGCCTCTTTAAGATTTTCTAAATGTCACCCACAATACTTTCATCTAAAACTCACTGGCAGGACTTCCCCAGTGGATCAGTGGTGAAGACTTTGATTTCAAATGCAGGGGGTGCTGGTTCAATCCCTGATGGGGGAGCTAAGATCCCACAATCCTCATAGCCCCAAATCCAAACATTAATAAAACAGAAGGAACACTGTAACAAATTCAATAAACACTATTGGGAAAAAAAACTTTAAAAAAAAAATAAAAATTAAAACTCATTGACTACAACTTTGTCACATGACAGAGCACTGGTTGCAGGGCAAAATGAGATGGGCAGACTTTTACCTCATGGACAATATGCTCAACTGAAAATAGAGGTTATTTCTAAGGAGGAAAAAAGAACAGATAATAGGAAGTAACTAGAACATCCAACAGACATTTGTATAAAACTTTATACTTGATCACACATAAAGAAAGAAGAGCATACATTACTTTCATTTTATTCATAGAATCTGAACCAAGCTAAGGGAAAATTTGTACAGTGGGGACCTGGTTGCACAGTTTCCTAGTTGGAAGCCTGGCTGGAAATCCATGTGCAGAGAAATCTGGTCCACAACGAAACAGTGGGAAATAAAAAAGGCAGAGATAAAACAGGGGTAACCTCACTTTTCCTTGAGCTAATTTAGTATGCTTCTGTTCTCACCACCAAAAGGACACTGAGAAGAATAGGCTTCCAGAAACACAAAAATAGGGAGAAAGAGAGCTAATGTTTTGAACAATTGTGTTGTATCTGATACTATGTCACTATATTATGCCTTAAACCTTACAGACAGGTTTAAGTAGGTTTCACCTACTGAGTCATTCATCAGCAAAGCAGCAGATGTAGGCAGGTGACCTATTTCCAATGGCAAGGAAATTGATTTCTTTATGTTCAGTTTCCATGCCAGCAAAATGAGGAGAAATCCTCCTGACCCACACCAAACCCTAACAAGCATTTTGTCCCATCCAGATGAATAATGTCTGGGCTGTGTAGCAAAAGTGATTTTTTCACTCAACACTTGTTCCCAACCAATCCCTCTTGCTCTTGTCTTCTCTCAATGAGCCTAGAAACCTAAATGGTTAACTTTGCTTTCACCCAAAGGAAGTCACATGACAGTCCCGGATAGTCCTATAAATGAATATCTTTGGGAAGGGCTTCTCTTCTTGGCTGGAAAATAATGTTTGGCTCTTCTGCACTCTACCTTTCCAGATCCTTAATGCAAGACTCACAGGTACTGAAGCCATGAAATTAAAAGATACTTGTTCCTTGGAAGAAAAGCTATGACAAACCTAGACAGTGTATTAAAAATCAGAGACACCATTTTGCCAACAAAAGTCCATATAGTCAAAGTTGTGGGTTTTCCAGTAGTCATGTGCAGACATGAGATGAAACATAAGGAAGGCTGAGAGCTTTCAAATTTTGGTGTTGGAGAAGACTTCTGAGAGTCCCTGGGACAGCAAGTAGATCAAATCAGTCAATTTTACAGGAAATCAACCCTGAATATGCATTGGAAAAAGTAATGCTGAAGCTGAAGTTCCACTACTTCAGATACCTGGTGTGAAGAGCCAGCTCATTGGAAAAGACCTTGATAATGGGAAAGAACTGAGGCCAGGAGAAGAAAGGGTAACAGAGAACAAGATGGCTGGATAGCACCACCAACTCAATGGACATGAATCTGAGCAAATTGCAGGAGACAGCGAACAACAGGGAAGCCTGGCATGCTGCAGTCCATGGAGTTGCAATGAGTCAGAAACAACATGGCTACTGAACAAAAGCAATAGATTCAGCAGTCATTTTGAAACCATGAGGGAAAAGTCACTCACTTAGAATATCTAGAAGGAAGGATAGACAATAAGTAGGTTCCCTAAAGGAAGTTTGAGTAACTGAGACTAACTTTGACTATTTTGGAATTCTTATTACTTAAAAAAAATATTACTTTGCTGACTAAGGTTTGCCTAGTCAAGGCTATGGTTTTTCCAGTAATCATGTATGGATGTGAGAGTTGGACTGTGAAGAAGGCTGAGCACCGAAGAACTGATGCTTTTGAACTGCGGTGCTGGAGAAGGCTCTTGAGAGTCCCTTGGACTGCAAGGAGATCCAACCAGTCCATTCTGAAGGAGATCGGGCTTGGAATTTCTTTGGAAGGAATGATGCTAAAGCACAAGTACTTTGGCCACCTCATGCGAAGAGTTGACTCATTGGAAAAGACTCTGATGCTGGGAGGGATTGGGGACAGGAGGAGAAGAGGACGGCAGAGGATGAGATGGCTGGATGGCATCAGTGACTCGATGGGCATGAGTCTGAGTGAACTCCGGGAGTTGGAGATGGACAGGGAGGCCTGGCGTGCTGCAATTCATGGGGTCACAAAGAGTCAGACACGACTGAGCAACTGAACTGAACTGAACTGAAAAAAATATTCAAGTCACTTTTTTGTTGGTCATCTTTTTTGCTGCTCACAGGTTAATACTTTATTAAATGAAGATGTGGCTTCTAAAGTTCTTCTGGCTGTGATGTTAACCCCAGGATCTAGTAAGATCATTGTACTCTGTTCCAGAGACTCCTTCTCCATGTTACTGCCCCTTTCTCAAGCTATCTTCAAGCTTCTTCTGCCTCCACATTGCTGCCGTCACTGCACTGACCACCACAATCAGAGTTGCCATGGACTGACAGCTTGTTCTGGCTTCAAAAAGCAGACTTTTCACCAAGAAGGTTATTACTCACATACTGTCTTTTGTTGTTGTTTTAGTCATTAAGTCATGTCCAGCTCTTGTGAACTCACAGACTGTAGCTTGCCAGGCTCCTCTGTTCATGGGATTTCCAAGGCAAGAATATTGGAGTGGGTTGCCATTTCCTCCTCCAGGGTATATTCCCAACCCAGACTTGAACCTGTGTCTCCTGCATTGGCAGGCGAATTCTTTACTACTGAGCCAGCCAGGAAGCCTTTCATTCACAGACTAGACATGTTCAAAAGCATATCTTCAACTCTCCTGAAACTGGACCACTTATCACGTCTTTCCTTTTCTGTATGGATCAGAAAACTAGACACATGTCTATTTTTTTATGATTCCATCCATATGAGGGTTGCCTTTTCAAAGTAGCTGCCACTCCTATGTACCGGAGACCAACCCTGGTGGATCTAGGGTAATTCGAAGCAGGGACGGCATGGTGAGAGAGATATATAGATTTAGAGATATAAAGAGAGATTAGGAAAGAATAGTGTAGTGGGAAATTTAGAGGAGGAAAGAGGCTGTATTCCTTGGTTTACATAGAAAGCCAATAAAGCCCCAAGACAAGGGACTTGAACCATCTACATAGGGCCACGGGCACCCGCTTGAATAGTGGAGGGTGCCCCACCTTGGGCTCCCTCTCACGTGGGTTTTAGAAGCCCAGGCAAATAAGTAGACATGACTAGCCTCTATGCCCCAGATGGAAATCAGCCAGAAAAATAGAGTAAGAAAGAAAAGAAGACACGGGGGAACCAGTCTTTCCAAGAACTGCCCTGAAAAACTGGTCCGTCCTTTATTTTCCAAGAAAAGCTTTTATACTTTTAGTTGTACATAGATATCAATGGATAATACAAAGTCATGCAGGGTCAGCAGCCCTGACCCTTATTGAGACCAGGCTTTCTCTCTTCATACTTAGCTGTATACACAGGTCTTAGGTGATTTACATCATCTTCTGGCCAGGAGGCCTATTAGCATTTTATGGCCCTTTCCTGATAAGGGTCCGTCAACCAGAAAATTTATTTGCCCTAAAAGTGTTGTTCTTACTAAAGTCTGATGCCACTCTCAGAAAGCACTAGTTAAGGTTACATTCTTACATAGCAAGGACACAACAATTTATAACAAAGAAAGAGGAGTACAGTGATTTATAACAAAGAGAAAATTCATTAACTCAAAAGTCTAATATTGCTAACATCAAAACTACTATATTCCTATTTCTGCATCCCGATTACATTGATTAATATCCTCCCAGGTGCCTAAAAGATAAAGGATATGGAGGTCTGGCGGCAAACATTAGCTCAACAATGAAACCCTTCACCAAACGAATTCTTAGCTCTAAAAGGCTCTATATCTTTAATATGTTTTAACGTGCATGCCTTTCACGGTTGAGGGGCTGTAAACAATCACAAGTTGTAAAAGTCTCTAACTGTCAAGCAAGTTAGAGAGCCATCAGAGGGATTTGAGCTGAGACACTCCTTTCATATGCAGGAGACCAGTTGGAGCTCTAAGTTAACTTTTTCCAGAGAAAGGTGGTCGGGGATAGCCCCCTGTAATGTCAGAAGTGTGTAGTATAGCAGACAGTAAACAGACAGATTTTGGCTTCAGCGTAGATGCTCAGGCAGAGGACCCCTTGAGACCTGACTCGCCTTGCCTCATCAGGTCTCTCTGCATGACCTTGTCATGGGTGGGATCTCCCGTGCTGGCTCCCGGCACCTATGGAAATTCACTCAAACACAAGAGCTAGCTATTTAGAGATTCTACTTCCATCTTTGTTTTGAGGTCATCTTTAAATATAAAATTGACAGCTTAATTCCACAACAATCTCATAGGATTTTAATGACTAGTTCCACTTTGAAAAGAATAACATGCCTAAATTCAAGCAGCTATTAATTGGAAAAGACAGGATTAAATGCCATCTATGACCCCCAAAGCTTTATTTTCCACTTTCTTTTCCTTCCTTCACTGGCTGGCATACTGTTTCTGCTTCTAACTAAATTACAGCTGGAAGGAATAAAAAAGGAAAAGCTAAATGACTTTTAATACAACAAATAAGTGCCAAATGAGTGATACAGACAATAAGTTACCCTAGGAACTCAGAGGAAGAATAAATGTCAAAAGGAAGATTGTTTCAATATTTAACAATCACTAATAAGATGAGTCATAATTACTTTCCTAAATAAGATTCCAACTGTTTGTCATAGCTCATGTTGCCCTCAGTGTGGTTCTCAAGCAAGTAATATAGTCAAAGAATGAACAAATTATTCAACCCTTTTCAGGCTATTTGAGACTGATTTGCAGGAGAGATAATCCAAGCTGCATAAACCCAAAAGAGAGGAAGAGTTGATGAACAAATTGGAATGCTCCTCAGTGATTTTTCACCTGTTGCTATTCGTTTACCATCCATCCCAATGTGGCCTGTGTTATATTTTACAATAAAGAGGTCTGGAATTTGTGACAGCATGTTTTGCAGAATGAGCAACAGTTAATGAATAAATGTGGATAGTTAGGAATTACATTTGCTCAGGAGAAATTATCTTCCAGTGTGAAGAACTGTGGATAGGATATTAGATTTCTTTGTTCTCTCATTTAATAAATTTTTTCTTTTATGTGAGACACTGTGCTAAGATCTGGACATTCAAAAGCAACTAAGACAATCTTTTTTAAAAAAAGTTTTAAAACATGAAAAGGGTGGGGAGAGAGAAATGAAGGAGGGAAAAGAGAAGAGACATAGGGAGGAAAGGAGAAAAGAGGGAAAGGACAACAGAGAGAAAGAAAGAAGAAAACATTCAATATCAAACAAATATGAATGAGCAGTCAATTCTATCCACGTCTTTTTTTTAATGGTGGAGAAAGGAATAACTTACTCATTTATTTATTTAATAATCATTATTAAAAAATCAGGGCTAGAGGTATTGTCTCAAAGTTATGTGGCAGCCTGAATTGGGGGGAGAGTATGGGGAAGAATGGATACCTGTATATGTATGGCTGAGTCCCTCACAGTTCACCCAAAACTATCATGACATTGTTAATAGGCTATATATACCCTAATACAAAATAAAAGTTAAAACAAAAAAGTTAGATAAGATTTCTGTCCTAGAGGAATTTATGGTCCAGCAGAAGCGAGAAGAAGTCAAGAATACTTTTATGGTCAGTTGTTCCTTTCCTGTTTTTCTTTTTTTTTCCACATGCTATATTTTATCTTAAGCACATCACAATTATCTGGGCTTCAGTTATTTGGTATGTAAAAGAAGCAGCTCTCCTTGTCTTTTCAAGCTTTCCAGGTTTTTTAAAATATCAAAAGAAAGTGTTTTGAAATAAATTTTAATTGTAAAAGTATTTTACAAATAGAAATGAATTTTTTTCACTTGACCATTCTTCACCCAGTGGAATTTAGTATTGAACAAGAAAATTGTACACTAGCAAAGGTGAGTTCAGCACTGTCAACTCACTGCCAACACTTAGAAAACCAAAGAATAAATGTGAAAAGCAAGCTTTTCTAGCTTTTGGCTGATGGCAGTTCATCTTCAAAACCATTGCTGTAATATCTCAAAGCAAAAAATACCCATCATGACATCCATACAATAAGCCATCTGCTCACTTTGCTATATATATATATGTATGTGACTACATGAAGGTTTATCTTCAAACCTCCTAAAAATATACTCCATTTGGCTTGAAATGTGGTAGCTGTGCCAAAGCACATAGAAAAGACTATTAAAATGGTACACTTCTATGATTAAACACATCAACTTCCTGGAAGATTTACCATCTAAAGACTAAAGAACCATGATCTTCAGGATAAACTAAATCTCCTGCAAAAAAAAAAAAAAATTGGAAGTTTTGAAATTTTGTTTTAATTTCCCACTGTACACATAGTGCAATTTATTTCTTATTAGATTGCCTAAACTTTGCTGCTGAAACCTCTCTAATATAGAGAACTTCCATTTCTGGAACATTTGCAGGAAAGCATGCAAACACCGACTCACAAGCATATAAGCAGATCTAGTGCCTCTTTCAATCAGCTCAGCTAAAAGTAATATCATCATCACATCTACTCATACAGGAACTTGAAAAACTCAGAAAGTTAGCACTTTTGAGTAAAAGTCATTTCTAATAGTTGAAGGCTACAAGTCTTTATTATGCTCAAATTACCACACAATTGCACTCATCTCATACGCTAGCAAAATAATGCTCAAAATTCTCCAAGTCGTTTCAACAGTACATGAATCATGAACTTCCAGATATTGAAACTGATTTAGAAAAGGCAGAGGAACCAGAGATCAAATTGCCGATATCCACTAGATCACTGAAAAAGCAAGAGAGTTCCAAAAATTATATATGTTTCTGCTTAATGACTATGCCAAAGCCTTTGACTGTGTGGATCACAACAAACTGTGGAAAATTCTGAAAGAGATGGGAATACCAGACCACCTTACCTGCCTCTTGAGAAATTTGTATGCAGGTCAAGAAGCAACAGTTAGAACTGGACACGCAACAATGGACAGGTTCCAAATTGGGAAAGGAGTACATCAAGGCTGTATATTGTCACCCTGCTTATTTAACTTATATGCAGAGTACGTCATGAGAAATGCTAGACTGGATGAAGCACAAGCTGGAGTCAAGATTGCCAGGAGAATTATCAATAACCTCAGATATGCAGATACCACCACCCTTATGGCAGAAAGTGAAGAGGAACTAAAATGCCTCTTGATGAAAGTGAAAGAGGAGTGAAAAAGTTGGCTTAAAACTCAACATTCAGAAACCAAAGATCCAGTCCCATCACTTCATGGCAAATAGACAGGGAAAAAATGGAAACAGTGAGAGATTTTGTTTTAGGGGGCTCCAAAATCACTACAGAGAAGGCTATGGCACCCCACTCCAGTACTCTTGCCTGGAAAATTCCATGGCAGAGAAGCCTGGTAGGCTGCAGTCCATGGGGTCACTAAGAGTTGGATATGACTGAGCGACTTCACTTTCACTTCCAACTTTCATGCATTGGAGAAGGAAATGGCAGGCCACTCCAGTGTTCTTGCCTGGAGAATCCCAGGGACGGGGGAGCCTGGTGGGCTTCCATCTATGGGGTCACACAGAGTTGGACACGACTGAAGTGACTTAGCAGCAGCAGCAAAATCACTACAGATGGTGACTGTAGCCATGAAGTTAAAAGGTGCTTACTCCATGGAAGAAAAGTTATGACCAACAGCATATTAAAAAGCAGATATTACTTTGCCAACAAAAGTCCATCTAGTCAAGGCTATAGTTTTTCCAGTAGTCATGTATGAATGTGAGAGTTGGACTATAAAGAAAGCTGAGCACAAAAAAATTGATGCTTTTGAACTGTGGTGTTGAAGAAGACTCTTGAGAGTACCTTCGACTGCAAGGAGATCAAGCTAGTCCATCCTAAAGGAAATCAGTCCTAAATATTCATTGGAAGGGCTGATGCTAAAGCTGAAACTCCAATATTTTGACCACATGATGCAAATNAAAAAAATTGATGCTTTTGAACTGTGGTGTTGAAGAAGACTCTTGAGAGTACCTTCGACTGCAAGGAGATCAAGCTAGTCCATCCTAAAGGAAATCAGTCCTAAATATTCATTGGAAGGGCTGATGCTAAAGCTGAAACTCCAATATTTTGACCACATGATGCAAATAACTAACTCACTGGAACAGAACCTGATGTTGGGAAAGACTGAAGGCAGGAGTAGAAGGGGATGACAGAGGATGAGATGTTTGGATGGCATCACCGATTCGATGGACATGAGCTTGAGCAAGCTCCAGGAGTTGGTAAAGGATAGGGAAGCCTGACGTGCTGCAGTCCATGGGGTTGCAAAGAGTCAGACACGACTGAGTGAATGAACTGAACTGAAGAGGACTTTATTAATTTTTTTATTTCATATTGGAATATAGTTGTTTTACAAAGTTTTGTTAGTTTCAAGTGTATAGCAAAGTTATTTGGTTATACATATACATATATTCATTCTGTTTTTCAGATGTTTTCCCATATAGATTATTACAGAATATTGAATAGAGTTCCCTTTGCAATACAGTAGGTACTGATTTACTATTTCATATACAGTAGTGTGTGTATGTTAAAGGAACTTAATTTTTTTCTCTCCCTAATATGGGTCCAGAGAAATTCTGCCACGTAAGTGCCATATGGTAAGTTACTCATCTCTGAGATTTATGACATCACCCATAAAATCTGCTTCAGAGTATAACTGACATTTTTCTGACTGAGGCACCTTTCCTCACTCTTCTCAGTTTCTTACTCTCACCCACTGGTAAATTTAAAGCTGGGGTAGAAATACATGGCTTTCCAGGTAAGGGAAGAGTAGGTAGTAAAAGGTGGGGTTCATATCACATTCTGAAGGAAGTTATGCGAAAAGACAGGAGGAATTCAATCCAGAGGCTGATAGCAACTTTCTATTGTCAAGAGAGAGATGAAGACTAATCATGTACATCATGGAAGAAAGGAGTAACTGCAACTGCAAGAAAAGGAGTGAGGAATGCAGGTATGCAATAAGTAGCTTGATACAGGAAACAAGTAGAAAAGTCCTAATTGATCCTGATACTTAGGCTTTGACTCCTAGCCCTTAACTTAGGCACTTCTTACCTACATGTGGGAAGCATATAAAAAAAGAAGTCAACAAGAAGGAAAACACTTCAGCAAGAAGGAAGAGAAATCTATTTTTAATGGTTTGTCTTCAACATACTTCTGTTCATCTTTGGTTATATGTTTGAGCCTACTGTTATACTACAGGTAACCTTGAAGGCAATAGCTATACATATACTTTACAATTCATTCAATAAATATATTTATTCATAGGATTGCAACAGGATGTGTACCAAAATACACAAGAGTGTCTCACCTATGGAGATGCTTAGAATCTAATGAGGGAGATATTACTCTCTCAAATAATTTCAAAGTGAGCAATTTAAGAAACCACAGTGCTGTAAGAATTCAAAAGTGACAGAGCACACATCTCAGTCGGGATACTAGGATCCCTCATAGAGACAGAATTCAAACTAAACCATAACAGATGAGTACAATTTCAATAGAAATGAAGAAGAATAAAAGAGTGTGCAAAGGAAGAAAAGTCAAAAACTCCAAGAATTAGTTGTTTTCTTTTTTTTCATCAGTACAGAGTAAGTTTCTCC
Organism: Neotragus moschatus; assembly: GCA_006410615.1. Lineage (NCBI taxonomy): Eukaryota > Metazoa > Chordata > Mammalia > Artiodactyla > Bovidae > Neotragus > Neotragus moschatus. Next base: position 374,614 of record SJYA01000112.1, read on the forward strand.
TTAAAGGAGAAACTGGAAGGTGAAGCTGAAAATCAAGGTACCTAACAAACTCAATTAAAATAAAAGGTCTGTTTCTGATTAAAACAGTGAAGAGCTTAGCATAGGTCTAAATGTGAATTGGTGCAGATCAACTCCCTAATTCCACTATAATTAGAACACGTCTGTGGAGTTTATTAAACACAAACCATGACATGGACATAACTTCAGATATTTAGAAAAACTATTTTTTCACCACATTGCTGGCAAAAATGATTTCACGTACAATTTCTTCCAATTCACCATAATATTGCTAAAATGTTTCCCAAAAATATATTTATCAAAATAGAGAGGTGCTAGTAATCTGATTTGTAACACAGGGATTTACAACAAATTCATTTCTCAGATATTCACACACAGAAATTTAAGGATGTGAGCATTTGGCATTAAATTTTTGTCACCCAATTTTTATGTTGCAAGAAATTTAAGTCTTTATCAACTGGTTTTGGAAAGAAATTTATGTAAAGGTTGATTACCAAACAACAAAAAAAGTAAGTAGATACAGCAGAAAAACAAGATGGTTTGCAGACAGCCTTGGGAAAAAGAAAACTTTACATCCTGGATCCCAGCATCAGGTAAAAGATGTGAGGATAGTAATAATAAAGCCAGAGGACTCCATTCTGCCACATTTGCACAAAATTAGGAAAAACTTGGGCAAAATCCAGGAGATAGCAAAGGACAGGGAGGCCTGACTTGCTGCAATCCATAGGGTTGCAAAGAGTCAGACAGGACTTAGCAACTGAACAACAGGAAAAATAGAACTAAAAAATTCAAACAACTTTGTGCTGTAGGAAGAATGTTTGAGAGATTCTCTTGGTTAAATCTGGAAAGTTTGTCTAATCAGGATAAATAGAATACAATTTTTCCATAAGTTTTCAAGTGATATGGGTTTTCTTCCCACATTTCAAGCATTTGAAATTCCTCTCATTTTCTGAGACAATGATGAGTTCCAAAAGGCATAAGTCGATAATGTAAAGTCACAATCATCCTTCACCATTTTATTAGAGTCAAGATAAAATCGTGCCCAATGAATAAGACAAATAAAACCATAGAGCAATATAGCAGTCAGAATGAAGTTAAATACTGAAGTTTTCCTCTATGTAGAATGTTATTTTTATAGTAGTATAAGCTAATTTGTATAATAATATACAATATTATTACATTATTATTACAATATAAGTATAATAATCAGATATGCAGATGACACCACTCTTATGGCAGAAAGTGAAGAACTAAAGAGCCTCTTGATGAAAGTGAAAGAGAAGAGTGAAAAAATTGGCTTAAAACTCAACATTCAGAAAACTAAGATCACAGCATCCAGTCCCATCATTTCATGGCAAATAATTGGGGAAACAGTNTTCATGGCAGATAGATGGGGAAAGAGTAGAAACAGTGTCAGACTTAATTTTGGGGGGCTCCAAAATCATTGCAGATGGTAATTGCAGCCATGAAATTAAAAGACCCTACTCCTTGAAGGAAAGTTATGACCAACCTAGATAGCATATTGAAAAGCAGAGATATTACTTTGCCAACAAAGTAATATCCATCTAGTCAAGTCTATGGTTTTCCCAGTAGTCATGTATGGATGTGAGAGTTGGACTATGAAGAAATCTCAGCACCGAATAATTGATGCTTGGATTGCAAGGAGATCCAACCAGTCCATTCTAAAGGAGATCAGTCCTGGGTGTTGATTGGGAGGACTGATGTTGAAGCTGAAACTCCAATACTTTGGCCACCTCACGTGAAGAGTTGACTCATTGGAAAAGACCCTGATGCTGGGAGGGACTGGGGCCAGGAGAAGGGGACGACAGAGGATGAGATGGCTAGAAGGCATCACCGACTCGATGGACATGACTTTGAGTGAACTCCAGGTGTTGGTGATGGACAGGGAGGCCTGGCATGCTGTGATTGATGGGGTCCCACAGATTCGGACATGGCTGAGCGACTGAAATGAACTGAACTGAAACTGCAAGAATGAGTTGGGAAAGTGGAGATGCAACAGAGAAGTGTAGAGATGATTGAGACTGAAATTACCATTAATTCAATGAGAACTTAAAGTTAGATAGATATTNGATTCGGACACGGCTGAGCGACTGAAATGAACTGAACTGAAACTGCAAGAATGAGTTGGGAAAGTGGAGATGCAACAGAGAAGTGTAGAGATGATTGAGACTGAAATTACCATTAATTCAATGAGAACTTAAAGTTAGATAGATATTTTTTATGCAATTTGTACCAACTATTGAGCAGGTGAATCATGTAGCACAAATGTGCTGTCTTATTTCTCACAATTTCAGTTCTCTTCCACAGATATACATATAAACCTTCCCTCTTGAGTCTCCCCCTCACCCCAACCCCATCCCACCCCTCTAGGTTGTCACAGAGCATGGGGTTGAACTCCCTGTGTCAGATAGGAACTTCCATTAGCCATCTATTATACACATGGTCTTCCCTGGTGGCTCATATAGTAGAAAATCTGCCTGCAATGTGGGAGACCCAGGTTCTATCACTGGTTCAGGAAGATTCCCTGGAGAAGGAAATGGGAACCTACTCCAGTATTCTTGCCTGGAGAATTACATGAATAAAGGAGCTAGGTGAGCTGCAGTCTATGGGGTTGCAAGAAGTCAGAAATGACTGAAGCAACTTAGCATGCATGCACACATACACATGGTAACATGTAGGTTTCAATGCTACTTTCTCAAAGCATCTCACCCTCTCCTTCCCCTGCTATGTCCACAAGTCTGTTCTCTCTCCATCTCTACTGCTGCTCTGCAAAGAGTTTCAGCACTAGTATTTTTCTAGATTCCGTATATATGTGTTAATATACAATACTTGTTTTTCTCTTGTTGATTTACTTTGTTCTGTGTAACAGACTCTAGTTTCCTCCATTTCAGTTCAACTGATTCACATTTGTTCCTTTTTATGACTAAGTAATATCCCATTTCATATTTGTACCACATCATCTTGATCCACTCATTAATGGACATTTAGGTTTCTTCCATGTCATGGCTACTGTAAATAGTGCTGCAATGTTATTTCTCACATTTTAATCAAGAGTTGTAGAACTCTGAAGGATTTGTAGAATTTGAAATTTGTAGGATTCTGAAATAGTATTTACCTTGGCTTTTATCTCTNATCATCTTGATCCACTCATCAATGGACATTTAGGTTTCTTCCATGTCATGGCTACTGTAAATAGTGCTGCAATGTTATTTCTCACATTTTAATCAAGAGTTGTAGAACTCTGAAGGATTTGTAGAATTTGAAATTTGTAGGATTCTGAAATAGTATTTACCTTGGCTTTTATCTCTAGTCTAACATTTATGAACCAAAGTATTAAAATAGAGGATACATCCCTTTCTCCCTAAAAATGACTTTTACTTTGCAATTTTCTCCATCAGAATGTATTTAATTATATTTTTGTGTTTCTAACACCAATCCTTACTGTCAACAGATGGATGCAAAAAAACTAGCAAATATCATCTTTAGCCATTCTTAGAATGAGTACTTATTATTTTCATATGCCCAGAAAAGTTTCTCTTTTGAAGGCACTTACAGTGGAAAAATTTTTATTTAAATGATCATGGATGTCTGCTAAGAAATCCAGAATTCTCTGCAGAAAGTATTGGAAGCCACCAATTCAAATATGGAAAGCATAACTGCACACTAAGGTTATTTTGTTCTAAGTTCACCATCATGTTCAACTCCTTTGTTAGTTCCCTCTTTTCTAGGCAATAATTACATGTCCTAGTGCATTTAGTTATGACACTCAAACTGATGAGTTAACAGAAGAAACATATATTGCTAGTTAGTAGGAAATAACCATTTAGTCACTAATTTGCAATGAGATCTCAGACAATTTGCAATTTCCTGGAACTCAGTTTTCTCAGTTGTAGTGAAAGTGAATATATGTTTGCTAACAACCCTCCCAAATGTTTTACCCATATTCTTTGATTTACAGTAATCAAAGAAAACTAATCTACTCTAAGAGGCTCTGAGGAAGCCTTAGAAAGTAAGGATAAGGAGGAGCCTGTCCATATTGTGATATAAAAATAATGATTGCTCCCCAAAATCTGAATGATCCAACAAATCTGAGGACCTCAGAATTACTCTTATTTTTATAATAGCAAATTCCCCAAGTAAAACATTCAACAATATTTCATATTTGAAAGTATTAAAGGGAATAAAGAATGCAACAAGAAAAATTATCCAAAAGTTGGAGATAAGACAGAATGATAAGGATAATTTTTTAACATTATGATAAAACACTTTCTATAATTCCACTGTATTATTTTTACTCTCTTGAGGAGACATAACTTTCTATGACAGATTATCCATAAGTGATTCAGGCTTAAGAATTTATAACTCTATGAAATCAGGGATTCATTTTACATCAAATTGATGAAGGGTGATCTTCTCCCCTTACCTGGTGGAGAAAATAACCCCAAAGTTCATGGAGGCATGTCCTATAGGACATAAACCTTATTTCATCATTCTTTTTGCCACTGATTATAAATCCTAGTTCCTTATGGTCTCTTTAGATCACTTCCTGGCTTCCCTGATAGCTCAGTTAGTAAAGAATCTGCCTGCAATGCTAGAGACCTGGGTTCGATCCCTGGGTTGGAAAGATCCCCTGGAGAAGGGAAAGGCTACCGGCTCCAGTATTCTGACCTGGAGAATTCCATAGACTGTATAGACCATGGGGTCACAAAGAGTCAGCCATGACTCAGTGACTTTCACTTCATTTCACCTCACTGTCATTCTACCTGTTACCTCATGATTCAGTCAAAGAAAGCTTTAACCCACACTTGGTTATCTGTTTTGTATGAGATTATATTGCAAGTAATTTGTAAACTGTGCTTTCAGAAGTAGGATTTTCCTAGAAAGAATAGCTTCCTTCCTTAAAAAAAAGGCACCAAAAAGTACCCTCTAATCCAGTTCCCTACATTTTTAAAAGCTCCATTCTGTTATAAAACAAGTTTAATATACGGTGCTGATCATATTTTCATATGTTCCATAATCACCAATTTTGGTTTCTCACTCTCTCCATCTCTCTAGCATAGAGTTTACCTATATATAAAAGACTTCTCATTTCTGAGAGAATTGGCTCTTCCTTCTCCCCTTAGCTTAAACTGAAACAAAGAGCAAATCTTGACAATTCACCTATTATAATAGTACTTCTATTTTATATTTAACAGAAAACAGCTTGTCTTCTTAATGGTAAAGATGAAGTGACAGAAAATAAATGAGTTTCTATATTTAAATCAAGGATTTTGTTACCAAAGCAACCAGAATCTACAATTATATAAAGCAGATCATCTTCTGTGATAAGAATACTATCAGAAATATTCTGACAATGGACTGATCTTAGAAATTATATTTAAAAAATGAAAAAAATGACATTTTTACAATTTACTGATGAGTACAGTAATATCTTAAAGTGATCATCTGTTACTGTTATTTTTATCCTCATGAAAATGAAAACTTTTTTTTTAAACATACCTCTAGACACAGAGGAAATGACTATGAAAACTTAGGGGACCCCAGAGGGAAACACAAATACTTATTTAAGATCAGCCACATTTATCACCTGGCAAAAGTTGCTATGGTAAATCCCAACTGGAGTTGAACCTGGCCTTCATTTTACTTTAAACTTTGGATCCATGAAACACAATAGCCAAGATCAAATTATTGGGAATATGTTCATGAATAGTCTTCCCAGGTGGCTCTAATGGTAAAGAATCCACCTGTCACTGCAGGAGATTTAAGAGTTCGATCCCAGGGTCTGGAAGATACCTGAAGGAGGGCATGGCAATGCACTCCAGTATTCTTGCCTAGAAAATCTCATGGACAGAGGAGTCTGACATGCTTTAATCCATAGGGTCACAAAGAATTAGACACAACTGAAGTGACTTAGCATGCACACACACATGTTCATTGAGTATACAAATATTACATCAGAACTGTAAAGAAACTAATGAGTAGTACAGATATTTTCAATTGAGATTGATTTAACAACTTGTTAAAATTTACCTGTGTGGTGTGGGGGTTTCTTTTATTGTCAGAGCTGTTTTAGTGATTTTTTCAGTATCTTTAACTCTTGAAATTCCTTTCATTTGCTTTAAATATTAGGTTGAATGGACAAACAAATTCACTGTTATGTAAAAACTAGACTAAGCTACAAATTCTCTTCTTATAGTCCTTGTCAAATATGAAAGGACTAAGTATAATATTATTCATCTTGACTACTATGAAAATTTATTTTCCTCAAATTTCCCTATTAGTACATTTGTTGAGATGTGTGACTTGGCATTAGAAGACAGTTTAGAAATTGTTCAGTATCAAAAGCAAAATTAAAGCCAAACATCAAGTTTATACTTGACATCGTTTGCACTTGGCTTGTAACACCATTTTCATGGCAAAAGGAGCTGTCTGAAACTATTTAAGTATTTTGTTTTTGTTTCTTTCTAAATAGTACGTGAGTATATTAAAGTCACCAGTTTGCAGCTGTATAGTAATAGGTTCTGCTGCTTGATTTCTTGGAAATATTCTGAGACTTCCACTTGGAATGACACATACTAAACATATGAAAGAAAGAAAAAAAAATGCAAATCTTTTCCTCCTGCTCCTCTTCCTTCCCTTTGGAAACAATTTAAGGCCAACACAACAGATGGGACCAAACAAGATATACATCCACACAGGATCAAGAAAAAGGGAGGCAGGCGAGTGACCTGGAGCAGGGTTGACAACCCAAGATGGGAGCAGGGAATCTACCTAGAGTAAGCTCAGTGTGGTGACTGTGGGAGGCCAGAGAGGGCAAAGAAAGGCTTCTGCACAGGAGGGCAGCCCAGGACAGTATTTCAGAGCATGAGCAGGTGGATGAGGGCATCCACACAAGTCATTGACTTGAGCTGCCGGAGCCAAACCATAGTGAGAAAGGCATTCAATTAAAGTAGGAGGGGTGACCTGGTAGTGAGTGCCAGAGTCCAAGTGGGCTGGAGATGGCCTCGCCAAGGGGCATCCCTGGAGTGAGAATGGTGGGGATGTGTTCTGTCCATGAGTACTGCAGGAGATGGACTCTATCCATGGCTGACTAAGCTTCTGTATTAAACAAAATGGAAGCAAGTTTCTCATTACTCAAAAACACCCTTACAAACATGGAAGAGGAAAAATTCTGAATGAACCCTGGAGTGTTAAATGCAATTGGTTTTATTGGTAGAAACTCATGGTTTTTAATATATAGTAACATATATATGTACATAGAGAGACAAGTATAGATATGTGCTTATATATGTGGGAATTTCTTAAAGAGATGGGAATACCAGACCACCTTACCTGCCTTCTGAGAAATTTATATGCAGCTCAAGAAGCAACAGTTAGAACCAGACATGCAAAATTAGAGTATGGAGTATAGAAAAGGAGTATTAGAAAAAGAGTACGTCAATGTTATATATTTTCACCATACTTATTTAACTTATATGCAGAGTACATCATGCGACATGTCAGACTGGATGAAGCACAAGATGGAATCAAGACTGCTGGGAGAAGTATCAGTAACCTCATATATGCAGATGACATCACCCTTATGGCAGAAAGTGAAGAGGAACTGAAAAACCTCTTGATGAAAGTGAAAGAAGAGAGTTAAAAGGCTGGCTTAAAATTCAACATTCAAAAAACTAACATCATGGCATCTGGTCCCATCATTTCATGGCAAATAGAAGGGGAAACAATATAAACAGTGAGAGACTTTATTTTCTTAGGCTCCAAAATCACTGTAGATGGTGACTGCAGCCATGAAATAAAAGATGCTTGCTCCTTGGAAGAAAGGCTATGACAAAACTAGAGAGCATATTAAAAAGCAGAGACATTACTTTACCACAAAGGTCCATAAAGTCAAAGCTATGGTTTTTCCAACAGCCATGTGTGGATGTAAGAGTTGGACCATAAAGAACACTGACTCCCAAAGAATTAATGTTTTTGAACTGTGATGTTGGAGAAGACTTTTGAGAGTTCCTTGGACTGCAAAAAGTTCAAACCAGTCAAACCTAAAGGAAATCAGTCCTGAATATTCATTGGAAGGAATGATACTGAAGCTCCAATACTTTGGCCACCTGATGAGAACAGCTGACTCGTTAGAAAAGACCGTGATGCTGAGAAAGATTGAAGGCAGGAGGAGAAGAGGACAAAAGAGGATGAGATGGTTGGATGGCATCACTGACTCAAAGGACATCAGTTTGAACAAGCTCCAGGAGTTGGTGATGGACAATGAAGCCTGGCATGCTGCAATCCATGAGGTCACAAAGAGTCATACACTACTGAATGACTTAACTGAACTGATATATATTTATGCATATGTGTATATATATTTGTGTATATCTTTATTTTTCCCTATTTAGCTTTGAGAGCAATGTACCCCAAAAGCAGAGAACAGCTTTGTATTTGAATGCCATTTTCCACTAAAAGGAAATAGGCCTCCTCATAAGAAAGGTTGATTCTGAAAAAGACTCATGTGTTGTGCCAAAAAGTAGGAGAAAGTGCTCCAAAAATTAAGGGAACATGTCAATAGGACAAAAAAATCCAATGTGAAGGAGCTCCTCCTAGTCAAATTAGGACAGTTTTGTTTTAAAATGATGTTTATTGTCAACAGACTATAAACCAACAATTCATCTATACTAATAGAAAAATAAGTGAATAAATTCAGAGTTTGACAACAAATAGAATATTTATATAGTTTCTAAGTATCTCTTAATGATATATATATTAATTACAAAGGTGGGAAGTGTAATTTTACAGAGGAGAAGCCTGGCAGACAGCACTGCAATCAAATGATCAAAGTAAACATCAATGATGGGACCAATGGAAACTGTGAACCCCTGATGGATGCAATGAGAAGAATATAATATCATGTCTATCAATAAAATGCTCCAGCCAAAATGTATAACCTAATTCTAATCACAAGGAAGTTATAAAAACCCAAGTTTTCAGGATGTTCTCCAAAATAACTGGCCTCACACTTCAAAAGTATTGAGGTCGTGAAAGTCAAAGAAAGGTGAAGAAACTGTTCCAGAGAGAAGAGACAACTATATGTGAAGTGTGATTCTGGTCTGTATAATTTTGATAGAGAAGATATAGTTGGGATGATTAGTGAAACATGATCAGGGTCTGACAGTTAGGTGGCATAATGTATCAACACTATTACACTCATTTTGATGGTTTTATTGCAACATGTGGGAGAATGTCTTTATAGCAAATACAGTTTTGGGGAATGATGGAATATCATATCAGTAACTTAGTCTCAAATGGTTGAGAGAAAGAAGTCTTTTGTATGTACTTTGCAACTTTTCTGAAAGTTTGAGATTAATTTCACTTTCAGATATGTGCGTGTTAGTCACTCAGTCACTATCCATGGACTGTAACCTCCCAGGGTCCTCCCCATCCACGGGATTCTCCAGGCAAGAATACTGGAGTGGGTTGCCATTCCTTTCTCCAGGGGATCTTCCTGACCCAGGGATTGAACCCAGGTCTCTTGCATTGCAGGCAGATTCTTTACCATTAGAGAACATTTTTAAAATATAAACATCACTCTTTAATATTTTTCAAAATAGAGCAATTACTCTTACTTACCCTCTCCTTCTTTAAATACCTCCCTACTCTATTCTATTACCAAAATTATAACACTATAATGATATAAAACAGGCTTTAATTACCTAAACATAAAGGTAATATAAGTAAATGTAAGTAAAATTTAAGGCTTCGAGTCAATTTCCTTTACTTTGTCATTTTTTAGTGTTATAAACCATAATGTTATTTTAACATGGTCTCTTGAAGCTCTCAGAAAAATGTTTTTACAAAATAGAAATCACTGAAACCAAATGTATTACAGTGCGGAGTTTCATGGTAAAAAAAAAAATGTTACCAATGGAGTAGTATGTTTTTATTGGTACTACAAATAGAAATTCATTATAATTGACTATCCTGCAATATTTTGACAAACCCACTTGTAGAAAGAAATACTATGCTAGGACCAAACTCTTTTGAGTACAGTCAATAATTTCTATGAAATCAAGGTAATTCTTAGGGCAAAATGTTGAAAGGAAGGGCTTGACTCATTTGTGAAAACAGGTTTATAGTGATAAACTGGATTTTTTTTAACAGTCAAGGGTAGTTATAGTTTTATGCACTTTAAAAGTTGCATCAAGATAAAAAAAAAGATTCTCTTAAAATCAAGTTAACATAAGTCAGTTAGACAAGCTGTTATATCAGCCAATTTATGCTGTATTATTTCCTCACTAGAAAGCTGACTTTTATACACTGTATTTTATATCCTATTTTTGCATCAAAATATCCATTTCTAACATTCAGTAATTGAAAACCACTATATATCTTTTAAGATGCAGGTTTTACCTAGTAAAAGTAAGAATTTCTTTTTTATACACTGGACTGTATTTTTTTTAATGCTTTTACTTTAGAGGAAAATTCTATGATACACTCAAATTCAAATTTTATTATAAGAAATGTACATTTTCTCCATGCTTAAAATAACACAAATATTAAATGCATTTCCATCACTCAACACAATTACAAGGTGAAAACACTACATACACTGAAGTTAAATCTGTGGGATGAAAATAACATGCTCTGCCCACATCCATTTGGTGTGTCTTTCAATTCTAATAGAAGATACACCATACAAATTAAAATGCAATCGTTCTTAGAATATTCCATTTTATGTTTACATCCCATTTTGATGAACCTGAAGGATATTATGCTAGGTGACATAAGCCAGTCACAGGAAGACCAATACTGTATAATTTCATTTATATGAGGTATCTAAAATAGTCAAGCTCACAGAATCAAAATATGGAACAGGGATTGCCAGGGGCTGGGGGTAAAGGGAAGTAGAGAGTTTCTATCAACAGGCATAAAGTTTCAGTTAAGCAAGATGAGTAACCCTAGAGTTCCACTGTACAGCACTGTACGTTCAGTCAATAATACTGCACTGTATACATACTTCAAAATTTTGAGAGTAAATATGTTAATCATTCTTTACACAATATTTTTAAATCAGAGGATGAGCAGTGAACATTGGGCTAATTCTATAGGTATTTTCCAAACATAACTTGCTAATTAGTGTGAGTTAATGAGAGTTGGACTGTGAAGAAGGCTGAGCACCGAAGAACTGATGCTTTTGAACTGTGGTATTGGAGAAGACGCTTGAGAGTCCCTTGGACTGCAAGGAGATCCAACCAGTCCATTCTGAAGGAGATCGGCCCTGGGATTTCTTTGGAAGGAGTGATGCTAAAACTGAAACTCCAGTACTTTGGCCACCTCATGTGAAGAGTTGACTCATTGGAAAAGATTCTGATGCTGGGAGGGGTTGGGGGCAGGAGGAGAAGGGGACGACAGAGGATGAGATGGCTGGATGGCATCACGGACTCGATGAACATGAGTCTGAGTGAACTCTGGGAGATGGTGATGGACAGGGAGGCCTGGCGTGCTGTGATTCATGGGGTCGCAAAGAGTCAGACATGACTGAGTGACTGAACTGAACTGAACTGAATGATAGTCCTCATTATTATCTTGCTTAAATGGTAAAAAAAAAAAAAAGAAATTCATATTTCAGTCACCCATTATTAGTATTCTCTGTGTGTGTATGTGTATGTTATGGGGCAGAAGGAAAGGTAAACCTTTAGATATAATATTTCTGAGGTTATTTCATTTATGAACATGTCAAAACTTTACTTTTCATACTAGTATAATCTAATACATTTGCCTATTATACTTTTTTAAGAACAGTAATAGTTATCTGTTAAGAAGAAAGTATCTGGACAAGAACTTGAGAGTGAAGAAGCAATTGCTGAAATCAAAAGTGTGTGGTGCAATATCATTCTGACAAAAGCAGTGGCCTTCTCAGTGAGTTGAGATTAACACAAACATAAAAGAATTGCCTCTTGCCAACTTTATTTGGAGAGCCCAGCCATCCATGTGCGATGGAATAAATTTAAAAGTCCAGATGATACAGGAGATATACCTCGAAAGATGAGCCAGAACATTCAGTTANTCACAGGAAGACCAATACTGTATAATTTCATTTATATGAGGTATCTAAAATAGTCAAGCTCACAGAATCAAAATATGGAACAGGGATTGCCAGGGGCTGGGGGTAAAGGGAAGTAGAGAGTTTCTATCAACAGGCATAAAGTTTCAGTTAAGCAAGATGAGTAACCCTAGAGTTCCACTGTACAGCACTGTACGTTCAGTCAATAATACTGTACTGTATACATACTTCAAAATTTTGAGAGTAAATATGTTAATCATTCTTTACACAATATTTTTAAATCAGAGGATGAGCAGTGAACATTGGGCTAATTCTATAGGTATTTTCCAAACATAACTTGCTAATTAGTGTGAGCTAATGAGAGTTGGACTGTGAAGAAGGCTGAGCACCGAAGAACTGATGCTTTTGAACTGTGGTATTGGAGAAGACGCTTGAGAGTCCCTTGGACTGCAAGGAGATCCAACCAGTCCATTCTGAAGGAGATCGGCCCTGGGATTTCTTTGGAAGGAGTGATGCTAAAACTGAAACTCCAGTACTTTGGCCACCTCATGTGAAGAGTTGACTCATTGGAAAAGATTCTGATGCTGGGAGGGGTTGGGGGCAGGAGGAGAAGGGGACGACAGAGGATGAGATGGCTGGATGGCATCACGGACTCGATGAACATGAGTCTGAGTGAACTCTGGGAGATGGTGATGGACAGGGAGGCCTGGCGTGCTGTGATTCATGGGGTCGCAAAGAGTCAGACATGACTGAGTGACTGAACTGAACTGAACTGAATGATAGTCCTCATTATTATCTTGCTTAAATGGTAAAAAAAAAAAAAAGAAATTCATATTTCAGTCACCCATTATTAGTATTCTCTGTGTGTGTATGTGTATGTTATGGGGCAGAAGGAAAGGTAAACCTTTAGATATAATATTTCTGAGGTTATTTCATTTATGAACATGTCAAAACTTTACTTTTAATACTAGTATAATCTAATACATTTGCCTATTATACTTTTTTAAGAACAGTAATAGTTATCTGTTAAGAAGAAAGTATCTGGACAAGAACTTGAGAGTGAAGAAGCAATTGCTGAAATCAAAAGTGTGTGGTGCAATATCATTCTGACAAAAGCAGTGGCCTTCTCAGTGAGTTGAGATTAACACAAACATAAAAGAATTGCCTCTTGCCAACTTTATTTGGAGAGCCCAGCCATCCATGTGCGATGGAATAAATTTAAAAGTCCAGATGATACAGGAGATATACCTCGAAAGATGAGCCAGAACATTCAGTTAACTTTCAAATTTATTTCCTCACACATGGATGACCATTCAGCTTAAATGAAAACAGAAGCACAGCTCATCTACAAATATGCCCAAGAAATGTTTGGCTTGGTTTCAGAAAATATGATCATCGTCTTTGGCTCAACTGATTTGCTTGGCATGCTTTAAAAGAGGTACTCTTTCATCTTAATTTTTACAGCAGCATATCAGATATTAGATAACCCAACACGGGATTTGCATACAACAGTAAAACATCTGATCTGATTTTTAAATGGCAGACATGGTCATTGTCAGTAATAGTCCATTAAAAAAAAAACTTTAATACACAACAAATGAGCAACCAAGCAAGGAATACATTCAAAAATACTTTTTTCATGACTGCATTTTTTCCTAATGAATTGCTTTGTTTATTCAATTTCTTGAAAAGACTAATTTCCTTTCCATGCCTCTTTTCGGTCAATCCCTATTCAATGCAGCATGTTTTTGAAGCTCATTCCTTTTAATGAGCTGCATATGTTTTTTATTTTCTCACTTATTTGAAAATCAACCTCAAACAAATTTTAGTGAAAACAAGGAAATTATTTATTGGGGTAGGGAGTATCTAGACATATACTGTATGACATTTAAGGCTAGGTAATACCATTAGTTGGTTTTAGGAAAACATTTTTATACAGGTTGTAGTTTATTATTATCCCTATTATGTAGGATAGTTCCATCATGAATAATTTGCCCTGTAGTTTTCTGGTGTGTCAGATGCTGTACTGAACTATGTGAATCTAATATCAAATGATCTAATATCTGATATGTTGTTATAAAATTAAGATGAGAGTACTTCTTTTAAAGCATGTTAGGCCAATCAGTTGATCAAAAGGAAAAAAAATGTCTTTATATGATTGTTTTTAAGCTTTTCTTTGGTTTGTTCAGCTTTTGAGACAAGGCTGATTGTTTAAGCTTAAAGTGTACAACATAATGATTTTACTTACCTAGATTATGAAATGATTACCACAGTAAGTTTGGTGAATATCCATTACCTCACATAGACACAAATTTTTTTAAATATTTTTCCTGTGATGAGAATTCTTAGGATTTACTCTTAACAACTTTCATATATAATATACAGTGATATTCATTATATGACTCATGTAATATTAGTATTATTGGATAGGGTCCATTTGATATGAAGCTGAGATCATTATTACAAAGCATAGTCATGATAAGAAAGGTATCCTTATATAAATTCACTGTCAAATGAGAGCAGTCAGTGATAGAGGATAGAAATTCCTCATATTTTAGACTTGTAGATAGAAGACTGAGAACTAGATTAACAGTTAAGAGGTGTAATATCTGATTCTGGTTTTCTCTTTTTTGATTCTGTGACTAACCATAAATCATTTGAACTCTGAACCATAGCCTTTTCATTTATACAATAAGAGTAACAATAGTTGTAAGTATAAAGAGAAGTAAAATCCAAAATATACATGTACAGAAATATAGTAATTTATTATACCTTGCTAATTAAAATCTAACTGCAGCTACACTTTGCACATAGTAATATAAGATTACTAAAGGAACACTTAAATTACTACATTAGACCTAAGTTTAAAATTCGACTCAGAATCTTTTTGAGGGCTTTTTAGATATGATCAAAGTGCCAAGATTTAAAGTATGCAGATATACCCTCAGTTCTCTATGTCCAGTTGGGGTTGGGGAGAAACATGTAATAGCTACTAATCTCTGTTTTTAATCATCTCTGCTTTTAAAAGTTCTCTATGTCTAATCCATTTCAATTTCATCATTAATGTTGTGCTTTTGGAAGGTACAATTATCATCAAATGATTTTACTTTCACCCCACAAGGGTTTTATTTCTATATTGATTCTGCATGGATTACGCCCTATTTAATTTTTTCCTTCTAACTTCTAATAGCACTGGGTAATTATGAATTAAATTAATACATATCTTCCTTTCAGTAAGAGAGAATTTCACATGTAAAAGCATGAATGAATAAGCAAGCACAGCCACTAGGTCTTATCATTAATCAGTCTCTTTAGGAAACACTACACCCTTGGCCTATCACATTGTATTTTAGCTTATTTTGTATCTCTTCTGCTACTGTGTTCTGTTAAACTCTTAAAAATCAGATTTATACCATTAAAAAAGCTTTTCGTTGCCAATGCTTCCCTTAATAGTTACTGAAATTTTTCAGTAAATCAGAAAGAATCCAAAGAGTAATAATAAATATTTCCCTTGCCGTGAGTGTAACATGGAAAAAATGACTATCATCTCTGCATACCTTTAAGAGCCTGAGCATCTCACAGTGCAGAGGATTACTGAAGTGCTAAAAGGACATATTATAAAACTGGAGTGATACAGAGATTAGCATGGCCCCTGCACAAGGATGACAGGCAAATTCGTGAAACACTGCATATTTTGGCAGCTTCCCAAGTAACCCTTGTGGTAAAGAATTTGCCTGCCAAACAGAAGACATGGGATCAGTCCCTGGGTCTGGAAGATCTCCTGGAGAAGGAAATTGCAACCCATTCCAGTATTCTTGCCTGGGAAATCCGATGGACAGAGGAGTCTGGTGGGATATAGTCCATGAGGTCACAAGAGTCAGACACAATTCAGCATCTAAGCACAAAATACAATTAGTTTTTATACAGTATGGTCTGTAAATGTAAGCATTAGCTTAAATAACATTACAAATTTACCAAATCATTTAAATATCTTCCTGGAAAGATGATAAGACCTAAATCCTGCTGCATGCAAGCAGAACCATGTGCGTGATCTCTGGACAATGCAACATGAGTGGAAGGGATAAAGGCCAACTCTGGGCCCAACTCCCTGACACCTCATTAATGACCTGTGCTCTTTCTTCTCTTTCTGCCAAAATGATGCCAGAGTGACCTAGACGTCACAAAATGGTAAGGTGATATGACCTCAAGATGGAAGCAATCTAGGTCACCTGAAAGATCACTTGGTATAGAGCCATCAACCCAACATTGGACTATAATGTAAACAACATCAAACCAACTGCATTAAGCCACTGAGATTTTCGGGTCCTTTGTTATAGCCTACTACAGCAAAAGAATAGATAGCATATTCTAAGGAAAGCATTGGCCAACTCAATAAACTGGAACTCCCTGAAGGAAACAACCAAGTGTTTCCATGTTAAAAGAACAGAAATCAATAGTACATTCATTCCTTCCTATGGGGATTTTAAAAGATAGATTTTTCTTTTTTTTTTCCTTACTAACCAAATTTAAAATGTAACACCTGCTTAAGATGACACTACTGTGCTAAAAGCCAGAAGACAGAAGTTTCCAGCTCTGTTATGTACAGAGTCCATTTCTCTGGGCCTCAGTTTCCTTATCTATTAATTAAAAATAAATGGCTATACAAGATAATCCGTACTGTTCATTCTAAGTCTATAATACTAAGCCCATAAATCTAAAATACATTCTTAGATCTATATTTTCTAAGTAACAGGATTTATAAAATCCAAACAAACCAAGAAATTTGAAGAAACTTAGCAAAAAAAATAAGCCAAGCTAAAATTCATGTTTTGAAACAGTTTTATCAAGCTCTTAGTAAAAAGAAAATATGGATGTCATTAAAGAATTAAAGAAGTTGATATTTTATAACAAGTTTGAACATGAACTTGCTATAGGACAAATATAAGTTTTCTCCAAAAATAGGCTGAGAATTCAAATTGGCTATACCCATTCAATACATTATATCCAGTAAACTCTAAATCATATATAAATCATAGATAATATGTTTTGCAACAGGAGAGAAAAGGAAAGAATGTAATGTGGTTAAGATGCTAGGCTGAGGATACAGACAGTATAAGTCTCTCAATTCTACTTTAACCAGTGAGGTGACCTTGACCAAGCTACTTCATTCTTAGTGTTCACAACTGTAAATTTGGAAGATTAATAATATCTGCTTTATGGGGCAGCTGTTATGTGTGCTAAATAAGTGAACGTATGTAACTTAAACAATGTCCACATACAGTTAGTGTAAATGTGTAATGTAAGTTTGCTATTGTTACACATTGAATTTATATTAAAAGTATTTTTTCCTTATTCAAATGGCTTTGCTATACAACAGTTATAAATTTAGAAATATTTAAGGAACTGATTTAATGTTATTTTCCAGTGCTATCAAAAGCTACAAATTATGCACCCATGATATAACAGTTTTATTCTTTGTAATTGACCCTATGTAAATGTATCTAGTTGAGTACATTAATAACATTAGGCTAAGCTGAGTGCCGAAGAATTGATGCTTTTGAACTATGGTGTTGGAGAAGACTCTTGAGAGTCCCTTGGACTGCAAGGAGATCTAACCAGTCTTGGGTGTTCATTGAAAGGACTGATGCTGAAGCTGAAACTCCAGTACTTTGGCCACCTCATGTGAAGAGTTGACTCATTGGAAAAGACTCTGATGCTGGGAGGGATTGGGGGCAGGAGGAGAAGGAGACGACAGAGGATGAGATGGCTAGATGGCATCACCAACTCAATGCACATGAGTTTGGGTAAAGTCCAAGAGTTGGTGATGGACAGGGAGGCCTGGCATGGTGCGATTCATGGGATTGCAGAGTTGGACACAACTGAGTGACTGAACTGAACTGAATTCAGATTAAGATTCTCTCATTAAAACTTGTACTTTGGCATAAAGCAAAGTTATAAATATGAATAGTTCCAAGAAGAGAAAAAGGCAGCAACTTGAATTTAAAGTTTAATACAGTACAGAAACACTTCCAGAGTAGAATCAAGATATCTACTTGAATTTTATATGATTTATGAGTTCAATCCCTGGGTCGGGAAGATCCCCTGGAGAAGGAAATGATAATCCACTCCAGTACTATTGCCTGGAAAATCCCATGGACAGAGGAGCCTGGTAGGCTACAGTCCATGGGGTTTCAAAGAGTCGGACATGACTGAGCGACTTCACTTCACTTCACTTTATATATATATATATTTTTTTATAAATATAATATATTTATATTCATTTATATATATATATATATNGTTGGACACAACTGAGTGACTGAACTGAACTGAATTCAGATTAAGATTCTCTCATTAAAACTTGTACTTTGGCATAAAGCAAAGTTATAAATATGAATAGTTCCAAGAAGAGAAAAAGGCAGCAACTTGAATTTAAAGTTTAATACAGTACAGAAACACTTCCAGAGTAGAATCAAGATATCTACTTGAATTTTATATGATTTATGAGTTCAATCCCTGGGTCGGGAAGATCCCCTGGAGAAGGAAATGATAATCCACTCCAGTACTATTGCCTGGAAAATCCCATGGACAGAGGAGCCTGGTAGGCTACAGTCCATGGGGTTTCAAAGAGTCGGACATGACTGAGCGACTTCACTTCACTTCACTTTATATATATATATATTTTTTTATAAATATAATATATTTATATTCATTTATATATATATATATATAGCTTGAATTTCATATGGTTTTATCAAATTATTAAAACAAAAGACTAAAAACACATAACTAAAATCCAAGATTCTTTAAATATGAGATCAAAACAATGTGAGTAAATAAACACAATGCCAAAGGATATGAAGTTAAAACAGAGCTGAATAAAATACATTAAGGGTAAGTTAGTACAACTGTTTTAAAAGGACAACACACAAATGTTTTTAGAGTGTTAGACTCAAAGCTAACATCATGAGCTCACTTCAAAGATATCATGTTGACAACTACTTTTCACTGTATGGCAAACTAGATAACCTAAGACCTCGCTCTATCAAAAACCTAGAAACACTGGCTAAGGTGTAATAAATATGCTTTGAAAAGCAAAGCTCAAAAAGAGAAAGTCCCCAGAGTCACAAAATTTAAATAGATGCTGAACACAAGTGTGATGTTAGACCTCAAGCAGTAATGGAAGGTTTGAGTGTAACTACTGCAGAGAAAGATGACCAAATCTATGGCCTTTAGGAAGAAAGAAGTGGAGAATCAAAATGCTTACTTATGTGAGGAATGCAAAGGCCTACGTACTCAGTGAAAGGTTAGGGAAGAATAAATTTATCATCAAGAAAAGGATGAGAAAGCAGTTTCTCTGTTGGGGGGTCAGTTTCTATGCTGGTGCTCTGAGTGAAAAGGAAATAATGAAGGTGGAGGGGAAAAGGACAAAAGAAGAATAGAAAGGAAAAAAAGTAAAAAAGAAAATGGAAGTAAGGACAGAGGGAAAGGGAGAGAAGAGAGAGAGACCCCAAAGAGAGTTAGTAACCACAGTTTAAATTTGAAGACTATGACTTGCCTTGTCCTAAAAGACTGAAGCTGAGAAGTTATCATTAAAATGTTTTCTGAGAAAACACAGGAGGTACGTGAGAAGGTTGTTCAACAACACTAATTAGAGAAATGCAAATCAAAATGACAATGAGATGCCACCTCCAACCCTGTCAAAANCCCAAAGAGAGTTAGTAACCACAGTTTAAATTTGAAGACTATGACTTGCCTTGTCCTAAAAGACTGAAGCTGAGAAGTTATCATTAAAATGTTTTCTGAGAAAACACAGGAGGTACGTGAGAAGGTTGTTCAACAACACTAATTAGAGAAATGCAAATCAAAATGACAATGAGATGCCACCTCCAACCCTGTCAAAATGGTTATCAAAAAGACAACAAACAGCAAATCTTGGCAAAGATGTGAAAAGGGAAGCCTTGCACATTGTTGGTCGAGATGTGAATTGATGCATCTACTATGGAAAAGAGTATGAAAGTTTCTCACAAAATTAAAAGCATCATAAATATCATATGATTGAGAAGTTCCACTTCTGAGTATTTATCCAAAGAAAATGAAAACATTAACTTGAAAAAGATTTAAGCACGTCAAGTTCACTGCAGCGTTATTTACAATAGCCAAAACATGGAAATAAACATCCATTGATGGGTGAATCTATAAGGAAAATATGGTGTACATACATACATACAGCAGATTATTATTCTACCATAAAAAAGAAGGAAATCATGCCATATGCAACAACATGGATGGATTTTGAGAGCATTATGCTTAAGTGAAAGAAGCTAGAAGACAAATATATGTGAAATCAAGAAAAAAAAATCATTGACTCATAGATACACTGAACAGATTTGTGGTTCACAGAGGCTGGGTGTGGGATGTGGTAGTTAGATGATGAACAAACTAGGCAAAATTTTAATATCAGTATCTTTGCTATTTTCTTCTTTAAGACTTACTTATCTTGTGTTAGATTATTGCTATTTTAAATTACAGATAGCCTTTTCATAAAATGAGGAATTACTTTACTTATTTTGTATCTATTCCTCAGTTTTTAAAAGCTACACAGCACTTCAAGGCAGTGAAGATATGGAGAACAACCTAAGTGTCTATCAATGAATAAAGATATGGAATATATATACAATAAAATCTTATTCAGTCATGAGAAAGAAGGAAACTCTGTCTTTTTCAACAACATGGAGATACGTGAGGGTGTTAAGTGAAATAAGTCAGAGAAATACTAATATTGCATGATATCACTTATATGTGGAACCTTACATCAAACTCATAAGCAAAATAGGAAAGTGGTTGTCAGAGGCTGGGAGTTGGGAAATAAGTTGAGGTTGGTAACATGGTACAAACTTTCAGCTATAAAATGAATAAGATNGTGAGGGTGTTAAGTGAAATAAGTCAGAGAAATACTAATATTGCATGATATCACTTATATGTGGAACCTTACATCAAACTCATAAGCAAAATAGGAAAGTGGTTGTCAGAGGCTGGGAGTTGGGAAATAAGTTGAGGTTGGTAACATGGTACAAACTTTCAGCTATAAAATGAATAAGATTTGATGATATAATGGAAAGCATGGTGAATAAGTTGATAACACTGATAACACCATTAAATTGAAAATGGATGAGTATAAGTATTCTCAACAAATTTATAAGAAAGAGGTTGTGCTAATTAGATGAAGGAATCCTTTCAAAATGTATATGCATATAAAATCAATGTGATATACTCTCTAAATCTTAACATTTTTATTTGTCAATTCTGCCTCAAAGATGAAAAAATTCTTACATACTACTTTATTATGTAGCTATATTTACATGTATTTAACCACTCCACTAGTGATGGGATTCAGTCTGTTGCCAATTTCTTTTTGTATGCAGGTAAATATAAATATATAATTATGTAACTTTTGATAAATATTTTAACTATCCCTTTAGACAGAGTCTGTAGGGATGAAATTCACACTACTTTAAGCATAATAAGAGTTTGTTTCCTCACGTTCTCACCAACTGAATACTATCAAACACTTTGCTATATGTCAATGGCATCTCTTACTAATTAGGTTGAGCATCTTTTTCATTTACGAACATTTCATATTTTCTTTTTTAGGAATTCTGTGTTTATTCTTCATTTTTCTATGGTGTCATTTTCTTATCAATGCACAGGATGCTTATTTATTGAGAAAGTTGGCACATTCATTTTGCTAAATGAATGTCAAGTATTTTTCCTGTTTATTCTTTGGTTTTGATTTATGGGGCTTCCTTATGCTGAATCTTCTTTTGGTTTATGTAGTCTAATCTATCACTTTTGTATCTTATGAGTTTTAATGAGGCACTTAGAAACATTTTCATCTGTTACTCAACATTCCCATAGCTTTGTCAAGTTAACCAATTTTTTTTAACCATTGATCTTTGATTCATATTGATTTAATTTATAATAAGGTATGAATCCAACTTGCACTTTTTTCAGATCACTAGCAATTGTTCCCAAACTTGTATTGACATCACTCTTTTATCCTTAGTGTTTTAAAATGTTACTTTAATTATGAAATAGTGGTATGTATTTGATTCTACTTCTGTTATATTTAATTTGATCCCATAGATCTGTCTCTACTCTTATGTCAACTTTATATAAACATCTAGCAGACCTAGTTCCCTCCCATTATTCATCTCTAGTAATTTCTTATAAATCTTGAATATTTTTACATTAATATTATTACTAGCTGGTTACAGTTTTGTTGTTGTCTTCATTTTAACTACAGGTTGCATAAAGTATATAGATTACTTCTGGAGAACTAGTCCTTATGGTTTTGGATGTTCATATTTTATGTTAATTCTGTCATTATGGCTCCTTCCAGAAAATTTAGAAATTGTCTTCATCTAGACCCTACACACTTATTAAATATATTCCTATTTTATTTTTGCTTTTTTTGAAATTAATATAAATCACTTTTCTTCAATTTGTTTTTTAAATAACTGCCAATATAAAAATAAATTTCATATAAAAATTATGTACTCAGCTGTTTATTAAATTATCGTAGATATTGTTTTATCAGTTTTTCATGAGACATAACATGTCCTTCTAAGTTGTAAGTTAAGATCATCATTTATTTCTAGAAAGTTTTAGTAAACGGTTGTTTTGCCTTATTTCTCTTTGAGGAACATGTTTCTGATTCCCTTTCCTTATCTTCAATATCCATCATTTTCTATCTCAATTCTATCCTAGTTTTCTATTGTTCTTGCCCTTTTATTCCTATCCTCTATGTTCTCTTCCAAACATACTGCTTCCAATTTTTCTATTTCTGCAATGATTTGTTCTTTCCTTTCAATTGATTTCTGCCAACTAAAGTTTTATCTTTTCTTTTGTCTCATCATCCCTTTCTTTATGTACTTAAATCTCTCATTTCATAGACTCAGCTATTTCATATATACAGTTGTTTAATTAAGGAGTGTTTGACCACAATTTCCATTAGCTTGGTAGTAGTATATCTCTGTGGAGTGATACTTTTCATTCATCAAATGTTGCTACTGTTTCTTTACTCTTTTTTCCTATATCTTTGACTATATCCTGTGACAAATCTTTTTTTTTTTTTTTACTCACCATTTTAGGAGGCAAGTTTTTCCTCTCAGGCTATCTGCATGAGATTCATGGTGTAGGGCAATTCCACTTTCCTTTTGATTGGAATTTCCATTATGGTCCAGTTTTGTGTATGTTCTTGCAATCTTTAACTCTTCCCAAACTACAGTGTACCTTCTCTACCCGTTCCCATTGACAGACTATGTCTTAAAACTATAGTCAGTCTTTGCTGTTCCTTTTCAATCACAATTAGTCACAGGGAAACTCCCAACCTAAATTCTGCATACAATTCCCACCACTACAAAGAGAGCTTTAGATATTCCATTTTGTGATAGGCTCCTCAATTTGAAATATTTTCTTTGCATCTTCTCCTTGTAACCACACGTATATGCTCTCTTCCTCTTCTTGCACCTCTGGCTAGATACTCACCATTATTTGGTTCCATTTTGATCTATATTTTGGTCTGTTTTCAGTTTCATTCTAGTTTCACTGAGTGAAGTAGAGAAAGCATTTATTTCTCAATATTCTGCATGTTTTTCAGAAGAATGAGTAAAAGCTGACTTTAGACCCTTACTAAAATATAGACTATAAAGAATTTATGCAAGTCATAACACAAAGACAACAGCCCAAGAAAAAATTTTTATACAAAGTGATTTATAAAAGAAATTCAAATTACCAAATAGACATATGGAAAATACTGAACTTCAGTGGTAGTCAGGTGAGCAAAAAATTTTAAATCTAATCTTGAAAAATGTGAAACCAGGGGATGAGAGGTAATTTCATACTCTGATAGAGGCATCAGCTCAGTTCAGTTCAGTTGCAGAAAGTAAAGAGGAACTAAAAAGCCTCTTAATGAAAGTGAAAGAGGAGAGGGGAAAAGTTGGCTCAAAGCTCAACATTCAGAGAACGAAGATCAAGGCATTTGGTCCCATCACTTCATGGGAAATAGATGGGGAAACAGTGGAAACCATGTCAGACTTTATTTTGGGGGGCTGCAAAATCACTGCGATGGTGATTGCAGCAATGACATTAAGAGCTGCTTACTCCTTGGAAGGAAAGTTGTGACCAACCTAGATGGCATATTCAAAATCAGAGACATTATTTTGCCAACAAAGGCCCATCTAGTCAAGGCTATGGTTTTTCCAGTGGTCATGTATGGATGTGAGAGTTGGACTGTGAAGAAAGCTGATCACTAAAGAATTGATGCTTTTGAACTGTGGTGTTGGAGAGGACTCTTGAGAGTCCCTTGGACTGCAAGAAGATCCAACCAGACCATTCTAAAGGAGATCAGTCCTAGGTGTTGTTTGGAAGGACTGATTCTAAAGCTGAAACTCTAGTACTTTGGCCACCTCATGCGAAGAGCTGACTCATTGGAAAAGACTCTGATGCTGGGAGGGATTGGGGGCAGGAGGAGAAGGGGACGACAGAGGATGAGATGGCTGGATGGCATTACTGAATCTATGGATGTGAGTCTGAGTGAACTCCTGGAGTTGATGATGGACAGGGAGGCCTGGTGTGCTGCGACTCATGGGGTCGCAAAGAGTCGGACATGACTGAGCGACTGAACATACTTTGATGCAAACATCTTAGAAAAAAAAAGTGACAATTGCTAGGCTAAAGACCTAGCAATTCCATTCTTAACTATATATTCAAGAAAGAAACTTGCCTAAGACACACATTTTTAAGAGCAGGGTTTTTTTGACAGAAGTCAGAAACAATCTAAATTTACATCAACTGAAGAAAGAATATACATTTGTAGCATCCCAAACCATGCTGCTGCTGCTGCATAAATATTACAAATCTGTAAAAAATGAGTTTTATATATAAAATTATAAACATATTTTAAAAATAATGCTGCCAAAAGCCTAAAATTATATGAATATAATGCTATTTAAAATTTTTATATAGAATAATATGCTACATATATTTTTAGGATTAAATTCAATCTCAATAAAAGTATTTTTAAAAGCATAAGAATGTCGTTAACAAGTATCAAATGTAGTATTTACTCCAGGAATCCCCGTAAGTATTTGGCAACGTGAATCAAGTACAAACCCAAGCTTTAGGCCATCAACATTCAGACTATAGTCATATGAATATGAACTATATCTAAGTGTTAAGTAATTAAAAGTGTTAAGTCACAAGCTGGTAATATTGAGGACATTTGAACACTAACCTACAACTCACAGCCACCTGTTCAAATTGCTCCACTGAGAAATCCATCATTTGAACCACTCACAGACATTTCTGCTTCTGTCTCCATTTCTTCTTTGTTTCCCTCCACCACAGCAAATCACGAAAGTTTAAACACCAGATTGGACTGGCAATACATCTAAATACATATAGACAGACACATGGACTGTTAAAATAACAGAGACTATAATGCTATAGCCAGGGTCATCCTATTTTGTAAAGGAGACAGTGTAAGATGGCCACTGTCTCTCTCAGGCTGAGCAGCCATAGTCAAAGTTTTTATAACAAATTTCTGTACAATGATTAATGACAGATTGATCAATCTCCTGCAAAATGAGGCTGAAAAACACTGAATGTGAACCAGATAACCTTTATTTTTTTCTATATTTAGTGTATTTTTTCTCTGTCCTTTGATCTTCTAAATAACCCTAGAAAACTATTTAGAATTAAAATTAACATTTGTCTCAATATAAAGAAATAAAATTGAATTGTAGATTGGTTTATTTATCTGCAGTGGAAAGTTATTTAGCCTGGGGCTTAATATCATCTTTCTATAGCAGTAATGAACCTTGTCAACCTATACAGAAACCAGAGGCAAATGATCAGAAATCAAAGACATTACACCTTCGAAGACAATATTTTTAGTAAGACTCACAAAAGTGAAGTGAAGTTGCTCAGTCATGTTGCACTTTGCAATCCTATGGATTGTACCCCACCAGGCTCCTCCATCCATGGGATTCTCCAGGCAAGAATACTGGAGTGGGTTGCCACTTCCTTCTCTAGGGGATCTTCCTAACCCAGGGATCAAACCCAGGTCTTCCACAGTGCAGGCAGACGCTTTAACCTCTGAGCCATTAGGGAAGCCCAAGACTCACAAAGACAGTAGGAAATCTGTTTCCCATGGTTCTTTATATCTGAGGGTAGTTTACTAGGATTTAACAAGGACAAACATCAAACTTGCAAAGAAGGTGCTTGTTACTTGGACCATAGGCATGTAAGCTAGCACCAGCAGGGGTATCAACCCATCCCCTGGCATAATCAAGATCAAGCCTACGGTCCAGTCCACAGAATTATCCAGGCTCGCAGACCTGACTCACTCACTCACTACCTCAGCACTCTCCCTAAGATGATTACTTCAAGCAATAGGCTGTTGCCAGTTTTGAGGGAAAATGTTCAGTTCCTAAATCATTTACCAGGAATGAGGTCAACTCCCTTTCTGGGATACCAGCCCCCAGGAAACCAATCTTAGACAATGAACCCCTTCCTCTCACTCTCAAAGTTAGAAGCCAGAACTCATTTCCCTGCCACCTTTATAGGTAGGACACTGGCATGTGACTTAATCTAGGCCAATCAGGAACAGCCATCAGAAATGTCAGTATGGAAATGAGCCACATAAGGATACAGCCATGATGAGAAATCTGTCTTCTGCTCAGAATAGTGAGAGGAAATCCAGGCTTTAGGAAGCAGCATGAACAGGGTTTCTGCTGTTCATGCCTAATGCCTACAATGCAATCTGCAGCTCTGTCTCTCAATGGCCACAGCAGTGGTCTGTTTGCTGGGGCAGAACTCAGGGAATTGTTTGTACATTTTCTCAGGCTGTACTACTTTGCCGACTAAGGTCCGTCTAGTCAAGGCTATGGTTTTTTCCAGTAGTCATGTATGGATGTGAGAGTTGGACTGTAAAGAAGGCTGAGCACCGAAGAATTGATGCTTTTGAACTGTGGTGTTGGAGAAGACTCTTGAGAGTCCCTTGGACTGCAAGAAGATCCAACCAGTCCATTCTGACGGAGATCGGCCCTGGGATTTCTTTGGAAGGAATGATGTNAGTCATGTATGGATGTGAGAGTTGGACTGTAAAGAAGGCTGAGCACCGAAGAATTGATGCTTTTGAACTGTGGTGTTGGAGAAGACTCTTGAGAGTCCCTTGGACTGCAAGAAGATCCAACCAGTCCATTCTGACGGAGATCGGCCCTGGGATTTCTTTGGAAGGAATGATGTTGAAGCTGAAGCTCCAGTACTTTGGCTACCTCATGTGAAGAGTTGACTCACTGGAAAAGACTCTGATGCTGGGAGGGATTGGGGGCAGGAGGAGAAGGAGACGACAGAGGATGAGATGGCTGGATGGCATCACTGACTTGATGGGCGTGAGTCTGAGTGAACTCCGGGAGTTGGTGGTGGACAGGGAGGCCTGGCGTGCTGAGATTCATGGGGTCACAAAGAGTCGGACATGACTGAGTCACTGAACTGAGCTGAACTGAACTGTGTAGCTTCAAAACCTACATCTATAATATTCCCAAAGATTATATACACTACCTAATGTATTTTAACAAATTCCTTTTCTGTTTAAACAAGTTACGTAGCTTTCTTTATTTCCATCAAAAATGCTGACAGATATGGCATTAGTTGCAGGCATGGCTGAAGAAATCATGTACTTAAGAAAACAGAAATCTGAGATTGGTTATATGGACAGGTTGAATTTGGAGGTATTAAAAGTCCAGCTCATGAAACACAGTGATTGAGCATTTAATTAGATTATCACCTATGGTTTCCAGGAATAGAGAGCTAATTGCAGGCTAGCTGCAGAGCAGAGAAGACACTGCCACAGAACAGTGTGAAGGACCTAAAGAATACAAACCCTATAGAGTCAACTGTCTCCTAATTAGATTCAAGAATCATCAAAAAGAGTATCATATACTCAAAACCCCAAATTCATAGCTCAAAGTACAGTGAGAGAACAAGGAATTTTCTATGACTAAACTAAGAGAAATCTAGTCTCTTAGAAGTGTAATCACACCTAGTAGTGTGACTACACTTTATCACTGAGTGTACACAATTCAGTCACAGGGCTGAGATAAGCAAATAATTAAATTCTGTCAAATGACAGCATCAGAATGGATGTCCTTGCCAGATCTCTGTGGTAAAATTCAGACCACTAATAGGACAAGAGTAGAACCCTGAAAATTGAAACAGAGACACATGAGGATTCAGATGCCTCTGAGCACTCTGAATTCCCCAAACTAAGCCTCCTTCAAAGTGGAAGCAGGTTTCTCTCCCCTTTGCTGGGTAGTCCTTCCTTATATAAACACCTGTTATTGCCCTAGACTAGACCTTTGCCTTGTGAAAGGCAGCCGTTCTCCTGGGTCCTGATAACAACAGACCCAAGACAAGAGTTAAATTCTTACTGGAGTAGAGGCGGTGGGTGAGGAGCATCTTACATATTCAACTTCAGGTGGTGAAACTTTATCCCATCAAAAAATGTAAAATTTGCTCATTTATATTAGTGGAATCCTAATATATGTATATTAGGATATATATATATATATGAATATAGATTCAGATACTATACTCAGAAGGAACAGAAATTACTTGAAAATAATCTAGTTTCTCATTACAGGTAAATTCTGAAGAGATTTCATCCACATAAACAGCTGAAAATTGGTCTAAACATCTGCCAAGCTGACTGACCTGAATTTGTGGTAGTAAATAAAGTTAGAGGGTAAGGAATTCTAGGTGTAATGCACCAAAGAAGACTAAGACTAATAATGCAGACTAAGGAGCCCATTCCTTAGTAATGCATACTAAGGAAGCCAACATTCTGAGAAGCTACAAAAATCAAAGTGGTTTTTAATGGGTAGCCTGAAATCCATTCCCCTGATACTGCCAAGGTCTCCAAAGCATGTCCCTTAAGAGAGTCCATTAGAAAAGCCCTTCACAAAATCACTGAAAGTAGCATTGCCTCTCAGAGCATCAATATATCTTAAAGCACGAAGATAGCTATTCTCTGTTGGCCAGCAATATGTGTGGATGTGGTACTTTTGAAATGGGCTCTCTATTTCAAAGATGATGCTGAACTCCTTGGGTGGCAAAAAGCAATGGCTTAGAAACAGAAGAGGAGATATAAACTGTTACATTAAACAGCTGCATTAGCAAGGTGATCAGGATGATCTGGCCCACAGGGATCTTTCATGATGGATGTCTGATCGCTGGTTTCTTAGGACCTAAGTAGTTGGGCAGTTCACTTGAGTTGGTTCACAGACCTGGCCTGTCTTTCATAAGGAAAAGGTGTGTATAACTGGAGTATGGTATAAGGTCCCCAAAAGTGTCAATTGTAAATCTTCCTTTATGGCTTCCCCCAGAGGTCCCACAGTTAGCCACAACGCTAAATGTGCACGGAGGAGAGGAACATCACAAAATATTTCAAAAATGATTAGATACTAGCTTTAATCTCTGAAAGTGACAGAATGTTATCTTCTACTGGTAAGAATGGTGCTTCTAGAAAAAAACAGAATTGTAATCAGAGACCACCTGAACTGACAGAACTCATCTCTTCAGTGGCTTACAATAGTGATTACATTGTGCTTATAAATTTGCTACTTAGATTTGACAGTGAAGGCTCATCTCTGCTCTCTTTAACATCAACTTGGAGTAGAGTCATCAGTAGACTCATTTGCTCATATCTGGTAGTTGACTCTGGCTGTTGGCCAGAGCATTTTTAAGTTTTAGCTGGTGCCATCCTTCAGAGCACAAACAAGTAGCCACTAGATATAGCCTGAACTTCCTCACTCATGGTGGTTGTGTTGCAATCACCATAAGCATCTCAAGAAAGAGAAAGCCAGGAAGAAATTTCATCTCCACTTCTAACATAGCCTGGAAAATAGGCAGTATCATTTTCCCCATAGTCTATAAGTCAAGTGAAGTGAAGCAAAAGTTTCTCAGTCCTGTCCGACTCTTTGCGACCCCATGGACTGTAGTCCTTGGAATTCTCCAGGCTAGAATACTGGAGTGGGTAGCCATTCCATTCTCCAGGGCATCTTCCCAACCCAGGGATCAAATCCATGTTTCCGGCATTGCAGGCAGATTTTTTACCAGCTGAGCCACAAGGAAAGCTCAAGAATATTGGAGCAGGTAGCCAATCCCTTCTCCAGAAGATCTTACCAACCCAGGAATCAAACCAGGGTCTCCTGAATTACATGCAGATTCTTTATCAGCTGAGCTACCAAGGAAGCCCTCTATTAGTCAAAGCAGTCACAAATATCTCACCATATTCAAGGCGCAGAAGTACTGACTTTACCTCTTGATGAGGGAGTAAAAATGTTCTGGAAGAAGCTGCAGAACCAGAAAAATTATTTCAGCCATTCCAGAAATACATAATCTTTCACCTCATTTTTACATTCTTTATCTGGTTCTAGTGTGTATAGTTGGAACAGATATATACTTGGTAACTAGAAAACATCTCCACACTGCCTCCCAGATGAATGAACCTTATACATTGCAAAAATCATACATATTTAATCAGGCAATTTCTCCCATTGTAGCAGTTCCCCAAAATTTGGTTTCATTTGGGGAGCAAGTAAGCCCTGCTTCTGCTTGCCTGCTGGTTCATAAATACTGATCTGACATTTCTTTTATTTTTGCTATCCCAGTCAGTAGAGAATATGAGAACTACTCTATTTCTCTAAGGTAAAGAAATAGCATACCTTCACTGTCTTATAACTGGGCTAATGTTACAGTAAGTTAATGGAGAAGACTTCGATTTCACCATCTCACAGAATACCATGCTGTCCACTGAACAGTAAATCTTCTTTCCTAACCACTCAATGCCAGCCCCTGTAAGCCCGCTGTTGTACTATACTTTTCAAGTTAGTATACTGTAAGATTAAATTTTTTCTTTATTTTTGTTTGCTTGTTATGTATTTGTGCAAAATGCATTATAAACATATTAAATACAGTACTATATAGCCAATTGAGTTAGTTGGGTACCTAGACTAACTTTGTTGGACTTACAAACTGGTGTTAGAATGTGCTGTCAGAATGGACCACATTCATATGTAGGGATTTATTGTACTGAGGTCATCATAGAGGTCCTGATACACAGAAAGAGGTCAGTATTTTGGATACCATGGTAATAGGTGGGTACTAGTAGATGGAAGAACAATCTCGGAAAATTTCATAAATCTGCTACCCCCATGAATTTTCCGATTATAGTAGCCTGTGGGCAGTTAAAGTTGCCACACTTTGCAATTCTATCTCCTGCGAGAAAGATGACACTTGTCTGGTACTAAATTTTAAGGAAAACATCCTCATGAAGTCTGTTTCATGTGCTATTGGAAGTCACTTATTAAGGCCCCAGTTGAGGGTGGTTCTCTTGTTAGCCCAGACTGCAATTCAAGCAGATCTTTCTCTCAGCTCCTATGAACATGGTGCTTAGAGTATCTAAGACAGCTCAGACAGTTTTGTGGAAATTAAGTCCCACTGTGTACTCTTGCCTGGAAAGTCTCATGGACGGANTTGGAAATAGCAGAGGAGAGACAACCATTGCTTTTATATTTTAATAAACATATCACAAATGAACCTCACTTTGAGCATAAAGCCTTGATGTATGAATAGCCATTTATTATTTGGAAAAATTCATTATAAACCTTCCATCTCAAAGAATACATATTTGTAAATGGAACTTTTCCATCAGAAAATGCAACTTTGAAAATGTGTTCTCATAAACGTTATCTTTTGAGTCTCACAAACCTAATGCAAATTTTACCTGTACCTGTATCTGTGTGGACAGAATTGTACACATAACCCACAGAATATCATTCTGCCATTGACTAGCAACCAATAGAATTGCAGCCTCTGAGGTTGAAAGATAGTTGAGAATTGCATATTTGTGCCTGTGAACAGTAAACAATGGAAGTCTGTGAGAATTATCACAATTGCACTAAACTTTTTGAATGATTTTAGAGTTTCAGGTGAATCATTTTGCAGCTAAGTGAAGGGAACTGTACATATTCTGTCTTCTGTTTTATACTCTGAAGATGAAGCTTGTATCAACTGCAAATTAATGTGTATATTTTATAAAGGGTAGAATAAATGCATTCACTTAATATTCATGATCCATTTGGTAACGTGTCTTAAAAATTAATAGCATGCATAATATTGTGTTTTTAATGAAACAATTTGAACATCCCTTACAATGTGCAATGACTAAGTTTGTTTTATATAATGAAAGTAATTCACCAAGTACAGCATGATTAGCTGTTCACTGCAAAGGGTACTCCACAAATCCCCATGCTAGAGGAATTATGATTTGGGGGTAAGCTATTTCAAACCTCAATAACTTTGTTCCCTTTGGGTAATGGTAGGAATATGTTTTATTGATTTTTCTCAAAACATCCAGTGCTTTTCAATGAAGCAAAAGTTTCAAGTATCTTCATGCAGTAATTTCAAAACTCCCCTCAAACTATAAACAAAGATTCTTTTTCATATAAAATTTAGTACATATGAAGCAATACATATTATAATGAAGATCAGGCTCTCTGAGAACAAAAAGGAAAGGTAATTATAGATAAAAATCATCATCCAAAGTAATACCTTCCCTAGAGAGCCAGGAGCATGCCTCTCTAGCAGATGGTATTTAACCCTTCCTTTTACAGGACATGTACTTTAAGATACCAATCTGTACAACAAAAGGAAGATTAAAACAAATAGCATATCCATCATCTAACTACAAAACCTTTACATAAGAATTATAACCTTACTAATAAGTAAAAAAAAAAAAAACTATTCCAAAATTTATAGAAAATGTATCTGTAGGTATTTGTTAAATGATTCAGTGAATTTTCTTTTAACCACAAAGGAATGAACTATTAATATTGCAGAGTTTTTGAGTATAGATTTTTAAGGCATTTCTTCAATTAATAGATAACTAATTAGCGTTAATAGCTCATCATGTATAAATACTTTTTGGATACTCTAAACATTCTTCTGGGCTTTCTCATGTGGTAAAGAATCTGCCTGCAATACAGGAGACACAGCTTGGATCCCTGGGTCAGGAACATCGCCCGAGAAGGAAATGGCAACTCAACTCCAACATTCTTGCCTGGAGAATCCCACCGATAGAGGAGCCTGGCGGGCTACAGTCCATGGAGTCACAGTCAGACAAGACTAAGTAACATCTTCACTTTTCACAAACATTCGACTAGGTGGAGAAGGGAACTATGGGTGACTTCTGTTTTTCCTTCTTATATATTTTGGGATTCTGGATAGAAGTTTTTCTAAAAGCTGTCATCTTTTAAGAAAAACATTATATGAGCATTATTTATATTTTTTCTTAATCAGATTCATCTATAGATGACACAGATTTCTCTCACCTACAACCAAATTATCATAAATTTCAAATGATTAATATACAACTAAAAATGTTTCTAATTTTCCCCCTTGATATAAGGAAATATCACTTAGTATTATTAAAAAATTTTACAACGTGCATCTATGTTGTACTTCTATGGACTTCCCTGGTGGTTCAGCCAGTAAGGAGTCTGCCTGCAATGCAGGAGACCCAGGTTCAATCCCTGGGTTAGGAAGATCTCCTGAAGAAGGAAATGGCAACCCATTTCAATATTCTTGCCTGGAAAATCCCACGGATTGAGGAACCTGGCAGCCTACAGTCCATGGAGTCGCAAAGAGTTGGACATAACAGAGGCTTCACTCACATGTTGTACTAGACATGTTCATTTTTAATCATCACAAAAATCCCCTGAAGCAGTATCATTCTCACTTTACAAGTAAGAAAACTATAGCCCAGTTTAATACATTCCCTAGACTTACACAACTCATAGTTTGTAATTTTAATCCTTGTCTAGAGAAGGCAATGGCAACCCACTCCAGTGTTCTTGCTTGGAAAATCCCATGGACAGAGGAGCCTGGTAGGCTGCAGTCCAGGGGGTCGCAAAGAGTGGGACACGACTGAGCAACTTCACTTTCACGTTTCATTTTCATGCATTGGAGAAGAAAATGGCAACCCACTCATGTTCTTGCCTGGAGAATCCCAGAGACAGTGGAACCTGGTGGGCTGCCATCCATGGGGTTGCAGAGAGTCGGACATGACTGAAACGACTTAGCAGCAGCAGCAGCAGAGGACTCACGTTCTCTTAACTATACATCATTACAAGGAAGAAAGCTGGAAATTTATAGGGATTTAAAATGAACAGAAAAATCTGCTCTTCCATGAATGCTTTTGCCATCTAGTTTTAAAGAAGATACAAGAACACTAAATGATTTAAAATAATTATAATATTGCTAATACCCATTTGTCATGCACAGTGCTAAACACTTGACATGAATCATGTCCTTTATTCCCACAAATGCCATCTGACAAGTTTCTACATAAATGTCACTTTTTCTGATAAGTATTCTTCAGCCCCCTGATCTACGCTAGGCCCCCAAGTTGTAGGTTCACCATAAACCATCTTCTTTCATCGTATTCCTTCCAGTTTTAGATTTTCTATTTACTGGGTAAATGACTTCATGAGGGAAACAAAAGTGACTGCTCTTTGTCCTCACTCTTCCCGCAAGATATTGGTCACATTTTAAAACAGTGGACAGAGGAAAAAATGGAAAATACTTATCTTTCCTGAGTCACTCAAAACAACAGTAAAGTATCTACTCAAGCCACAGTAAATTTTTTGTTGTTCTACCAGTTTTTGCAAAGTTGTGTTGGCTTCTGCCATACAACAATATGAATCAGTCATAAATATACATATATCCCTTCTGTCTTGATCCTCCCTCCCTCCCCCCAGCCCCACTCCTCTAGGTCATCACAGAGCACCAGACTGCGTTCCCTGTGCTATATAGCAACTTCTCAGCAACTATCCATTTTACACGTGATAGTGTATATATGTTGATGCTGCGTTCTCCATTCATTCCACTCACTCCCTTCCACACTGTGGACTTGTGAACATAGTACACTCTTTCACTCAGCATTTCACTGGCTCTGTAGCTACCACTAATATTTTTCTCTGATAACTTTCTAAAACTCCCTCTCAACTCCAAATTTTGCTTCATATTCTTCATTCTCCACCCTCTCTCATCTTCTACATCTCTTAAATTTCAAATTTGGCTTTCTTTTCAATTCACAGGCTCTATTTATTATTCTACAGCTTCCCAAGTGGCTCAGTGGTAAAGAATCCACCTGCCAATAAGAAGATCAGGTTTGATCCCTGGGTGGGGAAATCCTCTGGAGAAGTAAACAGCAACCCACTCCAGTATTCTTGCCTGGTAAATCCCACGGACAGGAGAATCCAGTGGGTTAGAGTCCATGGGGTTGCAAAGAGTCAGACATGAATGAACACAAACACATTGATTATTCTCATTCTACTCAACAAAAGCTCAAAGACTGGAGTGAAAAACAGAATGAACAGAGGGGAAAGGGGAAGAAATGTCTGAGATGTGCCCTGGTACCTGAGAGAATTCAGTGAGTCATGGGGCAACCTGAGTGGGAAAAGTACTAGGTCTTCCCCATGCCCTCAATTTCATTTATGCTTCTTCACTGAAAATGAAATATTTTCTTTCTGGAAATGGATATTAACTATTCTTCAAATGTCAAGAGCTTAGCAAAGAAGTTTTGTAAATCAATGTAACAAATCTGCTCAAAACAACAAAACCTCTTAAGACAAAAATAGATCCCAAAACATTAAGACCAGATTGGATACACTCTGAAGATATTATCTTTAGAAAGAATTGAAAGTTGAAAAACATGTAAAATGTCTATTTTGGAAGAAATTTTTAAGAGGCAAGTTTTCCATTGACCATCCAAGTGCTATTTCAAGAACTCTCTAAAATGCCTATAAAAATGTGTGCTTGTGTGTGTGTGGGCATTTGCATCCACTGTGAAGATCATCAAAACTAGGACAATCAAAACCTGATACCATTAAATATCCTGATTATGAATTATACGTATTCTAAGTCATTTCAGTCATGTCTGACTCTTTGGACTATAGCCTGCCAGGCTCCTCAATCCATGGGATTCTCCAGGCAAGAATACTGGAGTGGGTTGCCATTTTCTTCTCCAGATCTTCCTGATGGAGAGATGGAATCTGTGTCTCCCTTATTGGCAGGCAGGTTCTTTACCACTAGCACCACCTGGGAAGTTATCCTTAATTGTACATTTACATCTGTATGTCTCCAGTTAATGTAGACAGGCCACCACAGAGATTCTCATGGGGAATTTGGAGAGTAGGTGTGAAACAGCGTTTTGCTACTCATACATATTACTCATCTTCTGACTCACGTTGCTGGCATGAGACTGCAGCCAGGCCTGCAACTCCAACTTCACCTATATCTCATTCAGTATAACAAACTCCTGGGCCAGGATGTTTCACANTAATGTAGACAGGCCACCACAGAGATTCTCATGGGGAATTTGGAGAGTAGGTGTGAAACAGCGTTTTGCTACTCATACATATTACTCATCTTCTGACTCACGTTGCTGGCATGAGACTGCAGCCAGGCCTGCAACTCCAACTTCACCTATATCTCATTCAGTATAACAAACTCCTGGGCCAGGATGTTTCACAACAAGACAACAAGCTCCTGAATTTCTGCAGGACATTCATTTCATCAAAGTCAAAAGTCACAAGA
The DNA here is from genome assembly GCA_006410615.1 of Neotragus moschatus. NCBI lineage: Eukaryota > Metazoa > Chordata > Mammalia > Artiodactyla > Bovidae > Neotragus > Neotragus moschatus. The sequence goes on from SJYA01000112.1 coordinate 411,434, forward strand.
AGTGACACTTCAATCAGTCCTCACCGACTTTAGCTTGTGTATCCCAACTTGCTCTTATTCTCTCCCAATTTGTATCTATCTGCCCTTCACAACTGCTTGGGGACTTTAAGCTCCAAGATCAGATCAGTTGGGAAGACAATGAGCAGTGCGGAGACTCAGTAAATTCCAGAATTTCAAAATATCTAAGTCCTACACTGTGTGTATCTGTTTCTCCCTTTTAACCCTGACTGATATATACTGTCTGAGTCAATGAACATAAGTAACTCACCTAATCATTTAGCCAAGAGTTATTTAGCACATACTCTGTGCCAAGTACTATTTTAACCACTGAACACACACTGATACAAGTAACAAGAGAGACATTCCTCCCCTCATGTTGTCTGCATACGAACTAGGAAGATGGAAATAAGTGAGCATATAAATAAGCAAGCATAAAACTCAGATGACATATTAGTTTACTACTGCTGTTCCAACAAACTTAGTTGCTGTAACAATTCAAACTTATTATCTTACATTCCTGGAATTCAGAAGTCCAAAATGAATCTTGGCTAAAATTAAGACAGGTTTCTCCCCAAGAATCTACGACAGAATGCCTTTTCTAGCTTCAGAAGACCACCCGCACTCCTTGGTCTGTGCCCCTTTCTCCATGTGCAAAATGCATCATTCCCTCCCACTTTTGCTTCCATTGTCACCTCTCCTTTTTCTGACTGACCCTCCTGCCTCCCACTTATGAGGACCCTTGAGATGACATTGGACCCACTCAGATAATCCAAGATAATGTTCCCATGTCAAAATTCCTTTTCCCATGTAAAGGAACATTCACAAGTTCCTGGCCATTATTCAGTCACTCAGATAGTCTGTGTTCATAGAAAATCAACAAAATAAGGAAATGAAATGTTAACTTATATAGAGTAGTCAAAGATATCCTCTCAGAGAATTTCTTTTCAGCAGAAACTTGAAAGATAAGGAGAAAAGTATTCCAATCTAGGCAGGAAGACTAAGAAGTATTAAGGCTGTAAGGGAAAAAAAGCTGGATGTGTTCCTGGAAAAGAAAAACTTCTTTACACAAACTGAGAAGAGATGGTAGGACCAGGCCTCAGAGATCTGAGGCCAGATCTTCTAAGGCCTTGTGCTAAGCAGCTTGGGTTTTATAAGTCAGTCACTATGCAAAGATTTTATTACTGCAGCACTCTATAGGAGAAACTTTATCTAAGATGCAGATGCAGCAGACTCTAAAGTGAATGAACGACACCACGTGGGCATCATCTCATGCCATAGGACCTTAAAAACCTATATGCAGGATTCGGAGAAGATGGCGGAGGAATAGGACGGGGAGACCACTTTCTCCCNGTTTTTGCTTTGGCTCCATCCCTTCATTCTTTCTGGAGTTATTCTCCACTGATCTCCAGTAGCATATTGTGCACCTACTGACCTGGGGAGTACATCTTTCAGTATCCTATCATTTTGCCTTTTCATACTGTTCATTGGGTTCTCAAGGCAATAATACTGAAGTGGTTTGCCATTCCCTTCTCTAGGGGACCACAGTCTGTCAGACCTCTCCACCATGACCTGCCCATCTTGGGTTGCCCTATGCGCATGGCTTAGTTTCATTGAGTTAGACAAGGGTGTGGTCCTAGTGTGATTAGATTGACTAGTTTTCTGTGAGTATGGTTTCAGTGTGTCTGCCCTCTGATGCCCTCTTGCGACATTTACCATCTTACTTGGGTTTCTCTTATAAGCTCACTTAGTATTTCCATATCATGAGTACCATACATAAGATCTCTCTCTTTTAAGCTTATAATGATTATCCTTTCAATCAGTAGTACACACTAGAGCAACTATTAATAGATTTTCTATTGTTGCTCTCAGCTCAATCTGTCAATGCTTACTTATAGGGCTTAACAATTAACATTTTATTTTCTATTTTACTTAAAAGTCATAGATGAGTGAAAAAGATCAGACAGAAGTAAGTGTATAGTGTATGAGTCCATAAAATTCTAGAAAATTCCGACTAATCTACAAAAATAAAAGCACGTCAGTGTTTGCCTAGGGCTGGGGTGGTAGTAAGGAGTGATGAGTCTTGAGGAGAGGACCACAAAAGGCCACGAGAAAATTTTAGGGTGATCGAAATTGTCTCTTTGTTGTGGCATAGTTTCATAGTATACAACTGTCAAAACCTACCAAATTGTACAATTTCAATGGATAGTTTACAATGAATAAATTACATCTGGATAAAGTTGACCTGAATAATAAATGTCACAGAAGAATATCTAGAATAACACAGAGAATATAAATAAAACTGATCAAGACTTTAGACATGCTTCTAGCTAACAATCAAGTTCAGCTCTATTCTGTACTTCTCTAAAACACAGAAATATGATTTTTACCAGCACAAATTAAGCTAAAACTAGCATCTTACAAAGGCTTGTAGAGCCAGGATGTCATCTAAGACAAGATGAAAAGTCTGTGTTTTTATAAACCTGACACTATGGGGAATAAAACAAGGAAATAAAGTTGGAGGTGCCTGTCTCTTTGCAGAAAATGAAATGGGCTATTGCATGAGGAGTTGTCAGGAATATTACAGTTATTCATGATTCAACCTGAAAAATTTTATGGAATCAGATGTTAAAACTCTTCTCAAAACTATTAAATGGAACTAGCATAAAGGGTACTCTGAGTATTTTCCTTGTACTTCATAAAACCCTCCACCCCACATCAAAATTTTAAAGTCCACATTATAATTAATTATGCCTACGGACTGTTGGCACATGCAAGAAGGGCATAGGAAAGCCTTTATGTCTCACAAAAAACACCATCACAGGATTACAACACACTACCACATTCATTTCATTTTACCACAAGCCTGACAAAATAGTCAAATTCACTGAATTAAAACTCAATTATCTTCCTCCTTTAACCATCACAGCCTGCTTCACAAACTCCACGTTCAATTATGGCTATATTTCATTATCCTCTTCTAGTCCATTACTCAATACACTAAATAGCCCTAAGTCTAGTGTCTTTTATGTGATGTTTCTCACTCTTCCTGAGTTATTCAAGGGAATAGAAAGAGATTAGAGCAGTCTAGAAGATGGTAGGAAATGAGCAACAGAGAAGAGCACAGGATCCCCATCATTCCACTGACACCTAGCGTCACACCATAGAGCAACCTGCAACTATGTTTTTGCTTGTCCAGTTCACTCTGTCAACATTGTTCTTTGGGGATGATCAACCCCTTTCAGGCTTAGGCTCTCTAGAGTTGACACGATTATGCCCAGACCTTCACCTCAAAGTTCAAGTCCGTGTCACAGTGACTCCAAGCTTTTGTTTGGAGTCCAAAGACATCACACTAGAATGAGCCACAAACTGATAATTTTACTATCAGCAGTTTTATTTCAGGAGCCTCGCTGTCCTTTGCAACTTAGCCTTGTTCAGAGAAACTAGTCCACCTTTACAGTTCTTCCTAGCTTCATCCACACAGGATTTGAACAATTTTCATGAATTTGAGCAAACTCCAGACAGTGGAGGACAGGGAAGCCTGGCATTCTGCAGTCCATGGAGTTGCAACTGTTAGATAAGACTTAGTGATTAACCACCACCACCTAGCTTCATATCCTGGGAAGCAATTCTCTCCTTTCCATAAGGCACAGTGATTCTGCTGCAGGATAATCCACCTCCTCTCTGAAGCCTCTGCATACCACAAATTTAATGGGAAGAATAGCCTTGAAGGGCAAAAATATATTTTGCTAAACCCTAGAAATCAACCTTCTATATTCATTGGAAGCACTGATGCTGAAACTCTTATACTTTGACCACCTGATGTGAAGAACTGACTCATTGGAAAGGACCCTGATGCTTGGAAAGATTGAAGTCAGGAGGAGAAGGGAACAACAGAGAATGAGATGGCTGGGGATGGCATCACTGACTCAATCGACCTCAGTCTGAGCAAATTCCAGGAGATGGTGAAGGGCAAAGAAGCCTGGTGTGCTGCAGCCCATGGGGTTGCAAAGAGTTGGACATAACTTAGTAGCTGAACAACAACAACCGCTAGAAAATGTGTATCCCCACACACACACACACAAAAATGCTGTTGGTGCCCTAGTCATAGCCCCTAGCTGTTACCATTTCTGGGAAAACCCTCCTTCCACCCAAGTACAAGCACTTTGCCTGAGGGCTTTTTCTGGACACTTGTATACTCTGCCCAACACTGAACAGACCAGAAATACTGATGAGTTACCCACAAGTGAGGTACTCAAAGGAATGTTCTATACTGTTTCCAGAGCTCCTCTACAGGCTGGGGCTCCACTTGCCCACCATGATCAATTGCTTGATCAANCAAGTACAAGCACTTTGCCTGAGGGCTTTTTCTGGACACTTGTATACTCTGCCCAGCACTGAACAGACCAGAAATACTGATGAGTTACCCACAAGTGAGGTACTCAAAGGAATGTTCTATACTGTTTCCAGAGCTCCTCTACAGGCTGGGGCTCCACTTGCCCACCATGATCAATTGCTTGATCAAGCACTTTCAATGACTTGCTTTCTTTACCAAAGTTCTCTGAGATCATCTCCCAGCAAATGACTTGCACCCAAATCCTTCTTTCAGAGCTTACTTCTAGAAAAACACAAACTAAGATGCCCAGTTCCTAGTTCAGTGTAATCAAGAGGACCCAGGCTGGAGAGCAGTCAGGAACAATGTCAGACATACAATCTCAGAACACTTCAGAAGAGCACAAAAACCAAGCAGGGAAGGTACAGGAAAGCAAAACTTGTCAGGTGGTCAACAATCTCTGCTCATAATTGGAGGAGTTAAGAGAAGGCAGAACACAGAGGTAGCACTGGGAAAAGAATCCATACATAGATGATATGGGCTGTTAGCACTATCAGGCAGAGGGAAGCCCCGGGGAAGAACGCACAGGATCCTTAATCCTGAACTTGTGCTTTTCAGTGCATTAGTAATGAGACACCTTCACAGCAGGAGGAAGAACTCAGACATGGAGACTGGAATTGCTCCTCTATGTTACCAAAGTGTGCTCACTCACAGGGTCCCAGGAGGCCTTTGACAGTAAATCCTGTCTTTCCAGTAAGATTACACATTTAAGCAGATTCTTGGTACTGAGTACTCAGCAAAATTAAACCAGACATACAGGGCTAGCCATGTATCAACAAATAAATCTCAAATTACAGCAACTGTACTGCTTTATCATTTACAGATGATTACATACACTGTTTAAACATCACAGGCATTTTGCATGGTCAATAGGAGAAAGTGTCTTTTCCATTCTCGGTATTATATACACAGTGTCTGTGAGTTTATACATGGATGCGTTCAATTACTATGGACAAATGGAGTCACTCAACCACTGGAATCTCAATGAAGTCTGGTAGTCAATTCCAGTCTAAATTATAAATGTTAATATTCCCTCAACTGACTCTTCACAATCCCTACTTCTGGATTCAAATCTGCAGTTCAGAATAAAAGGTAATATAAAGGTAACCATATTTTCAGAATTTTAAAAAGAGAGCAAGTTTTTCCTTTCTCACTCCTTCTGCTTTCTCTTGAAAGATGGAGCTTATTTTGTCAAGCAAACACACAAGTTTTTCTTTAGAAAAATTGTGTTGAATTTGTTTTTCTATTTCAGGATATTTCAATTACTAAGTATGTTTTATGTGACCAGTGCATTGGTAAGTATAAAAGTCTGGTCTTGACAATTTCATAGTTTGGAAAAACTGATACATCTGAAAACTAAAAGGAAGGTTGGATCTGCTGTTTAAATGATATGTTAACAATTGCTTTGTCTTCTTATAGGGAGAAGGAAATGGCAATCCACTCCAGTACTATTGCCTGGAAAATCCCATGGACCGAAGAGCCTGGTAGGCTACAGTCTACGGAGTCGCAAGGAGTCTGACACGACTGAGCGACTTCACTTTCACTAAGCAACAAATATTATCACAAATTTACATCACTATTTTAAGCTTCTAACCCTGATTCTGGAAAGTTATACTTCAGTATCTGTTTATTATTCACTATAGGAAAAGAACTAAGTTATTTTCTTCATCTGGAGTGGGGTTGTGAGAGTAAGAAGGTATAAAAAATGAATATACATAGTATTTGACTTAGAGAAAAATATTGAACCAGACAATTGAACAATTTTGTCAAGTTCTTTAACCTTTCTAATGCAATTATCTAGATAAAATTAATAATAACATCCACAGGTTTTTAATGGGAGTTTAAAAAATGATTCTTAAATGTTTAGCATTGAGCCTGACATTGGTATTCAGTAAAGAATGGTTTTTAAAATAAATATGAAGTGGAAAACGAAATTCTACAGGATTCACCAAAAAAAAAAAAAAAAAATCCTCCCTCGCTCTACCTTTAAACTCTGTATTTGGACTCATACTTTACTGTTCTTTTTGATAAGGTCTTGGCCTACCTCTAAATTTTCCAGTCAATCTTAGATCAATTCTTAAGTCCTCTGGTTACATTTAGTTACAAAATGCTACTCCCATATCAGTACTAAAAAATGTATTAGTCCCGTGTAATGGTCAAAATTCCAACCTTCACTTACAGTTAACCTCTTCTGCAATTTGGGCCAGCTTCAGTGGAAGTCTGCAGGGGCAAACTGCTCTCCCTGGAGCTTACCCTCCTCCCCTCACCCAGAGATTTCTAGCCATGGTTTCTAAGCCTGTCTTTTGCCCAAGAAGTCAGAATGAGGTCATTCAGTTGGGCCTAATCCAGGAGGACAGGTGTCCTTATAAGAAAAGGACAAATTTAGACCTAGACACACACACACACAGAAAGCACCACGTGAAGATGAACGCAGAGAGGGAATGATGTTTCCACAAGCCAGCGAACACCAGACTGCCAAAGTACCAGAAACTGGGGGAGGTGCCCCAAATAGATTTCCCCCCTCATTGTCCTCAGAAGGAAGCAACCCTGCCAATACCTTCATCTCAGGCCTCCAGGCTCTGAAGCTATGAGACAAAAGGTTTCCATTGTTTTAAGCCATCTGGTTTGTGATACTTTGTGATGGTAACCCCAGCAAACTATATATTTTGCTATATATGTGTACACACACTGGTTTGCATAGTTATATGTATTATAGATTATGTATATAAAATGAAACAAACTGCTTTCAATTATTTGAATATTTATTTTTCTGTATAGCCTATGTAGAAATTATTATTACCACGACTTTTCAAATTGTCTCATTCAATACTTTTAATTGTAAAGAAAGAATAAACAATTCAGGAGGAATTTATTTTCTCATTCATCACTTTTTAAGTCAAAGTTTTCACTTCAATTTCAAGATAAGTTATAATTTTAAATGGGAGTATCAGATACTAAAATTTGATTGCCATCTTGATGCGATACCATCAAATGCTTCTAACCCTAAGTTTAAGAAGCAATTATTGAGGTTTATGGATTAGAGATTTAAATTTTCCCTGGGCATCTAGAGTTATCTGGTCCATATTAAGAGAAACAGAACTGAGAGTAATGAAATTAGCAATTCCTCATTTTATTTCTAAGAGCAACAGAGTTGAAATAATTTTTTTCACCTTTATTCAAGCATTCCCTGCTAAGAGAGTGAATATCTTCTAAATATGAGGAAGCGAGCCAAGTGAGGTTTAATAGGGTTCTGGATAGCCCAGGTGCATCTTGCTTCTTACCAAACCCCAATCTCAGATTAGGCATTCTAGAAGACGCCTTATTGAAAGACAGTTGTACTTAATTTCTCTGAAGTAACATCAGCCATTTATTTCTCCTCACTTTAGCATATGTTATTTTCCCAAGACAGACAAAGAATTAACTTTTTACTCATTTAGACATCCACTCTAATTGTTTTGAACTTTCTTGGCCAAATGGAGGAACCATTTTTCTGGTCTTAAAATAAAACAGTAACATTGCTTTTTCCACCCAAGAGAAAATTAATTCTGACCACAAAAGACTGCATTTCAGTTCAGGGCAATGTGTGGATTAATTAGTGTGAGAAGAAAAAAATCCTTTTTGTTATTCACATACCTTTCATCTTGGTTCTTCCAAACAATGACTGCTTTTGTTCAGTGCTTAAAAGAAGGGGGCACATTTTACAGGCACCATTGGCACAGAGAAGGCTAGGGAGCAATTCTTCTCAGAGGAATTTCTATATTTGATTTAATAACTTTCTCAAAACATCTATTGTAATTTGAATTTTCATCCAACCAAAACTTAAATTACAATTAAAAACCTGTTTTGATAAAATCAATAATGGAACTTAACAGAAGTCCTTTAGGCTCTCCTAAGACCAGCCCAGTCTCATTAAGGCAATCAATTCCTAGAGTTTATTTTTTCCATTTTCTTTTGTTTTGTTTTTAATACATATGGACTGCAGAAACAGAAAAAAAAAATGATTGGAGAGCAAGCATAAAGAAAGTAATAAAATGAAGCAAGAAAAATTGGGATGAATATTATCTAAAAGACCTTAGCAATTCTCAAGATAGCATGTAATTCTCAAACAATGTCTCAGAAACACAGAGCTCCCAAAAAGCTTTGGTCTTCTGGAAACTCCTGACAAGGTTCAAATTTTGTCAAACTAATCATTTCTGTGCGAAGTTATTTCAAACTACCTTAAAAAAACAACTTTGGGGTATGGTACACGGGTGGGGATTCATCTTGTATTACCTTGATGACTCCAAGAAGACGCTAAACCAGGGACTCGGAGGTTCCTGCCTCACCCAAAACTTACTTGTCCTTGCCCTTGGAGAACACTGAGTTTCAGGTGCTAACCAGGCTATTTATAGGGCTCCACCCAGGGTTCTACCAGTTTCAGCTGAGTCCATGCATGACTCAATCATTACTTACATCAATCACTCGAATTTCAGCTGCTCTTTCATGGAGCCACTGTAATTCTATAGCAAATAATGTTTCCTAAGTGAAGTTAAGAAATACTTGGCTGTTTATAACCTGTTATTCGTAACTCGTGCTACCTACCACAGATAGTAGAATGCTGCTCCTGCTGCTGCTGCTGCTAAGTTGCTTCAGTAGTGTCTGACTCTGTGTGACCCCATAGACGGCCTCCTACTAGGTTCCTCTGTCCCTGGGATTCTCCAGGCAAGAACACTGGAGTGGGTTGCCATTTCCTTCTCCAATGCATGAAAGTGAAAAGTCAAAGTGAAGTCGCTCAGTCTTGTCTGACTCTTAGCGACCTCATGGACTGCAGCCTACCAGGCTCCTCCATCCATGGGATTTTCCAGGCAAGAGTACTGGAATGGGGTGCCATTGCCTTCTCCTAGATAGTAGAATGGTTGCTCCTAATATCTGCAGCAATTAGAACCACCTGGGAAGCCTTTAAAACTCCCAGTGCTCAGATTGCACCCCCTGCCAAATAAGCCAATATGCCTAGGACAGGGAGACAAGCCAGAGCAAGACAAGTCAGGATTTTTTTTAATCTACTGGTGATTCCAATGGAGAGCAAAACTTTGAAACCAAGGAAGCAGAATGATAAAGGAAATTAATAGCAGAAACAGAGACAAGGGTTAAGGAAGAACCCTTAGGCCCAAGTATTTGGAAATGTTTCCTTTTGAAATGGTGCATGAACACACATTAAGAATATGAAGCTGGCATGTATGCCCATTGATAGCTCAATGCCCATTTATAATTCTAAAGGAGTTGACCGTAAATACTCAGTGCTTGGGTACATTTAATAGTGTGTCAAAATGCTACAAGGAATATAAAAGGGATTGATTGGTAAATCAATAAATGAATGACCTAGAATAAATGACCTTGCACACTTTAAGTATTTTGTTCAAAAAGTTGCAGCAGCCATTAAGAACAACTAATATTGTTTACACCTCTTCAGCTCTCTCTTCAAAGAAAACGTGGAGACCTTAGAAAAGAGACTGATCAATTAGACTGATTTCTAAATATAACTAGAGGTGATGCTAGGTTTCAGAAAATACTGGGGAGAAAACAGAAAGAGGAATTACATCCAGAATAATGTTCTGGCCCTCTTTGGGTACTATCTTGGGAACTTTGCTTCTTTATAAGAAATGGCAGGAAACTCAGTGTACATGACCACCAACTAAACTTAATAGACTAATCTGCCATGTGATTTGAGGGTGTAGCAGAAAGGCAAATCAGACAAATAATAAAGTCACAGAAAAAGAATAAAGCTGAAATGAAAATCCCATGCAAGATCTCACACTGTAGGTTACCAATTTAATATTGCAAATTGGTATATAAAGTCTTCAGGATTAGTGATCTACTTAACAAATGTTGGCCTGCACTGAGATAACAAGCTCTGACTGTGCCCTCATTTTAGCATGCTCTGACACATTCACTTTGCTTCCCAGTCTCCCATCACACAGACAACAACGTTCCCATGCCAAGTCTGGAGGCCCCTCCACTTTGGGTGCCTTTTAGATCACATGAACAACACTTCTCACCCTGGGAAAACCGCTAGGCCATGCAGGTATGACCTAAATCAAATACATTGTGATTATACAGTGGAAGTGACAAAGAAATTCCAGGGGTTAGATCTGATAGAGTACCTGAAGAACTATGGACACAAATTCGTAACATTGTACAGGAGGCAATGACCAAAACCATCCCCAAGAGAAATAAATGCAAAAAGGTTATCTGAGGAGGCCTTACAAACTGAGAAAAGAAGAGAAGCAAAAGGTAGAGGAGAATAGGAAAGATATATTCATCTGAATGCAGAGTTCCAAAGAATAGCAAAGAGAGACAAGAAAGCCCTACTGTGTGAACAATGAAAGAAATAGAGGAAAACAATAAAATGGGAGAGACTAGAGATCTCTTCAAGAAAATTAGAGCTACCAAGGGAACATTTCGTGCAAAGATGGACAATAAAGAACAGAAGAGGTATGGACCTAACAGAAGCAGAAGATCTTAAGAAGGAGTGGCAAGAATACACAGAAGAACTGTACAAAATAGGTGTTAATGACTTGGATAACCACAATGGTGTGATCACTCAGTAGTATAGCCAGACATCCTGGAGTGTGAAGTCAAGTGGGCCTTAAGAAGTATCACTAAGAACAAAGCAAGTGGAGGTGATGGGATTTCAGCTGAGCTATTTCAAATCCTAAAAGATAATGCTGTTAAAGTGCTCCACTCAATATGCCAGCAAACTGGAAAACTCAGCAGTGGCCACAGGACTGGAAAAGGTCAGTTTATTTCAATCCCAAAGAAGAGAAGTGCCAGAAATGTTCAAACTACCAAACAATTGTGCTCATTCCAAATACTAGCAATGTAATGCTCAAATCCTTCAATCTATGCTTCAACAGTATTTAATCCAAGAACTTCTGGATGTATAAGCTGGATCTAGAAAAGGCAGAGGAACCAGAGATCAAATTGCCAAGATCCATTGGATCATCAAAAAAGCAAGAAAGTTCCAGAAAAACATCTACTTCTGCTTTGTTGACTACACTAAAGCCTTTGACTGTGTGGATCACAACAAACTGAAAATTTTTTTTGAAAATTCTGAAAGAGACAGGAATACCAGATCACCTTACCTGCCTCATGAGAAACCTGTATGCAAGTCAAGAAGCAACAGTTAGAACAAGACAATTGGACAGTGGACTGGTTCAAAATTTGGAAAGGAGTGCATCAAGGCTGTATATTATCACCTTGATTATTTAACTTATATGCAGACTACATCATGCAAAAGATTGCCAGGAGAAATATCAATAATCTCAAATATGCAGATGATACCACTCTTATGGCAGAAAGCAAAAAAAAAAAACAAGGAGCCTCTTGATGGAGTTGAAAGAGGAGAGTGAAAAACCTGGCTTAAAACTCAACATTTAGAAAACTAAGATCATGGCATGTGGCCTCCTCACTTCACGACAAATAGAAGGGAAAAAATGGAAACAGAAACAGATTTTATTTTCTTGGGCTCTAAAAATCACTGAAAACGGTGACTGCAGCCTTGAAGGTAAAAGATGCTTGCTCCTTGGAAGAAAAGCCGTGACAAATCTAGACAGCATATTAAAAAAGCAGAGACATCACTTTGCAAACAAAGGTCCACATAGGCAAAGCTATAGTTCTTCCAGTGGTCATGTATGGATATGACAGTTGTACAATAAAGAAGGCTGAGCGCCGAAGAATCGATGCTTTTGAACTGTGGTGTTGGAGAAAATTCTTGAGAGTCCCTTGGACAGCAAGGAGATCAAACCAGTCAATTCTAAAGGAAAAAAGCCCTGAATGTNGATTGCTCCAGCAAAGTGCAGCTGCTGCTCCTTACCTTGGATGGGGGGTATCTCCTCCCACCACCCTTCTTGACCTTCAACGTGGAATGGCTCCTCTAGGCCCTCCTGCGCTCACACAGCCACCACTCCTTGAGCATGGGGTTGCTCCTCCCGGCCGCCACCCCTGGGCTCAGGCGCTGCCCCTGGCCTCGGACGTGAGATAGCTCCTCCCAGCCCCCATCCCTGGCCTCGGACGCAGGGTATCTCCACATATAGGTAATACCTTCCATTGGTAGATATGATTATCCACAGAAGTCATAACGTGTTAAACTCTGACTGAATGCAAGTGAAATTTCATCACTCATTTTTCTCAAATAGGGTTTCCCAATTGCTGGGAGTTGACAATGATTGGGTGACTCTAGGTACTATGTCCCCATTCTTCTCATATTTTTACTCCAAGTGTCCAGATAGAAAATTAAGACAATTTTCTTACAATGGCTATGGGTCAGAAATACCACTTCAGTCGTTTGATTGCATAACAATACTTACTTTCACAGTTCTTCAACACATCAGAACATTAATCAGGAATAGAAACATGCTTGTTCTCTTAACCTTCATCCTTCCTCAAACATCCTAAGGAAATATGTGTCCCTACTGGGAATCTTATGTGGGCTATGACTCATCCTTGCTATATCTAGCAATATTGTTACATTCTAAGACCTTACTTCATCATACTGCTCCAGTAGGATTCTATATTATCTGACAACACATGGCAAGTTGTAATAAATATACTCCTATTTCTGCAGAATGGTTAAAGGAACAGACTTTGAAGACAAAAAGTCTTTATTTGGAATCTCAATTCTGTCACTTCTTAGCTTTATGATTTACTTAGCTTCGTCTTCTTTAATTTTTAGATGAGCTCCAATTTTCTCACGTGTAAAAAGGAGGAAGTAATGCCCACTTCACATATTTCTTTTGTATATTAACAGAGATTCACTAAATAGTAGATGTCATTGTTTATTTTATTAAAAATTCTAAAATAACTATTATTCCTAATGTTGCCATTCAGACAAAGCAAGACCTTGAAGTGTCTTTCAGATTATTTAAAAAATAATAAAATTATTTTCAAATTTTAAATATACTTTAAATATTTTTTCTCTTACTTTATTTTTCTTTACAACTAAAACTCCTGATAAAACAGATTAGGTGATTTTTATTAAAACAAAATATTTGAAAAATTGAAGTAAATAAATATTTACCCAACCATGCAAGCAAATCATTTGTTAAATATCTCCTTCTACCATTCATAAATAAAGGTTATTATAATTTTTTAAAAATGTAGACAATCTCAACTCTTCTGATAATATTTTTTAAATAGTATTTGTAGAAATACATTCTCATATATTATAAATTAAAATCTTGTCAATATTATCAAGGCAGATGACAATGAGAAAATACACAGAAATACTGAAATCATGCAGAATTAAAAGGTACCACAAAGATCCTACTTTCCCACATTAAATATACTGTACTTTTACCTAGGCAGAGGAGGTTTAGTTAATTTTTTTACTAAAATTTTTATGACAAAAATCAGGTGATTTGCTTTTAATTCCATGTAACTGATAATATGCTATCATTATTAGGATTGTTATGAGATGAATTATGCCTCCCAAAATTTGAATGTTGAAATCCTAAACTCAGAATTTGGAGATAGGGCCTTTAAAGAGGTAATTGAGGTAAAAGTGAAGTTATTATGGTGAGTCTTAATCGAATATGACTGGTATCCTTAGCAGCAAAAAAAAAAAACACACCAGCCAATTCAGGAGACACAAGAGATGTGGTTCAATCCCTAGGTTGTGAAGCTCCTCTGAAGGAGGGCATGGCAACCCACTCCAGTATTCTTGCCTGGAGCATCCCATGGACAGAGGAACCTGGCTGGTTACACTCCATAGAGCTGCAAATAGTTGGACACAACTGAATCAACTTAACACACTAATCCAATATGACTGGTGTCCTTATATAAAGAGGCAATTGAGACACAGACATGGACAGATGGAGGGTCATGTGAAGACACAGAGAGAAGATGGCCATTTACAACCCAAGAACAGGGGCCTCCAAAAAAACCAAAACTGTTGACAGTTTGATCTCTGACTTCCAGTGTCCCTAATTGTGAGAAAATAAATTTCTGTTGCTTAAGTCACCCAGTATGGTGATACTTTGTTATGGCAGCCCTACAAGCCAAGACAAAGATACAATATTCTAACACTTAAATAAAATTAAGTTAAACCTGGGTCTTGTACGAGATATTAATTTATATCAAAGGTCAAGATACACATACAAAGGAGTAAGACTCACAGCTCTGTGGAGAGCACCTGACTCAGGCCTGTGTGAAATGGAATAACTTACAAGATTAACCTATGTGAAAAAGGTCAAGACAAGAGTTAAAAACTAATGTAACAGAGATTTTTATGAGGTACTACCCTATAACAAAGGTTGAAAATACATATAGTTCTAGATAGCAATTATCCATAGGTGCAAAATCTCACGTAAAGTAAAAAGGTTTTAGGTGTTGTCAATATATTCTAACAATATTAATAAAATTAACTGGGATTAAAAATGTTGCTTCTAGACAGGGGAAAAAGTATTCATTCCAATTAGTATGAAATTTAATATTTAATGCACTAATCTCAACCTCAAGCATTATTCTGAACTCCAGTCCTCATTTACACTTAAATTTGATTGTTTTATTTTTATTAATTTTTATTAATTAATTTTCCTCACTCCTTTCCAGTAAACATCACAGTTAATGTTCAAGGGGCATCTACAATAATATCTTAGCTGTTAATGCCCTAAAATGCTACTCAGAACTCAGCAGCATGAATGACTTTGTACATATGCCATGATAACTGTTCTGTAAGTCTCACTTCTGTTCTTCTCTTTATAGATGTACAAAAGCTAAAAAAAAGAAAGAAATTACTTTGAAAGATCTTAATTTTATCTTTACATATTGTATATATACAATTTTTTTTTAATTTCCTATTATACCAATACCAGACAATTTCATAAGGTCATTTTCACTTATTTGTCATATACATACACACACTCACACTCACAAATACCAACTTCAAAGTCTGGAATTAGCACACCCATTCGACTTTGCATAAATATTAATAATTTGGCTTTTATCAACAACGATATAAAATTGACTCTCAGACTAAAGAAATATATAAGATATCTTACAAAAGATCCAGGTCTCACAATATTTAGATGATATATATTGAAGTCTCAATATATATTGAGTCCACGTTTGACACCAACAACTAATACAATGATGGTAGTCAATTCCAGATTTTCTACGCTACTTCTTTTTTAAAATTATATTCTCACACTTTTGACACTCCACAGTAATTACAATTTAGCTTTCAATCTTTATTTCAATATATATGTAATTACTACTGTAACAACAGCTCTAATTCTTAATGTTATATAGACAGCATAGTGTAAAGGCTTAGGACAAAATGAAAGACCTAGAATCAAATTTAGCTACACAATTTTGACTCAAGATAGCAGCAACAGGGATTAAGAGATACACACTACTATATATAAAACAGATCAGCAAAAAGGACCTACTATACCACAGGGAACTATATTTAATATTTTTAATGACTTATAATGGAAAAGATCTGAAAAAGCCTACACGTATGAATGTTGTATCTATAGCTCAAACATTGCAAATCAACTATACTTCAATAATAAAAAATAGGCTTCAAGCAAAAAAAAAATGGGAGAAAGAGCATACGAATATACTCCTCTTATATCCCTAAGTCTACCTCCCCTGCTGCTACTGCTGCTGCTAAGTCGCTTCAATCGTGTCTGACTCTGTGCGACCCCATGAATCGCAGCACACCAGGCCTCCCTGTCCAACACCAGCTCCCCGAGTTCACCCAAACTCACGTCCATCGAGTCAGTGATGTCATCCAGCCATCTCATCCTCTGTCGTCCCCTTCTCCTCCTGACCCCAATCCCTCTCAGCATCAGAGTCTTTTACAATGAGTCAGCTCTTCGCAGGAGGTGGCCAAAGTACTGGAGTTTCAGCTTTAGCATCATTCCCTCCAAAGAAATCCCAGGGCCGATCTCCTTCAGAATGGACTGGTTGGATCTTCTTGCAGTCCAAGGGACTCTCAAGAGTCTTCTCCAACACACAGTTCCAAAGCATCCATTCTTCGGCGCCCAGCCTTCTTCACATGCATGAATCTAATAAGAAATACAGCCCTAATAAGAAATAATAGAGGGGAAAAAAAGAGATTTAAAAAGATTTATTTAGCATAGTGCTTAGAAAACAAGAATCCAGAAGCACGTTTTGGAAATACTCAAAAAATAAGGTAGGGAGGGTCCCAATTGTTGGAGAAAAGAGAGTAGAGAAAGATGAAAACAGAGCCTTAGAGGCAAGAATCATCTTCTCCCAAGGAAGTATATAGAATACAAACACAGTCAAGTTATGATTTGCTCTAGAAATGAATGAATTATCAAAACGAGGAAGTCTATCAACATAATTTATTATCTATAAATTAAAGAAGAAAAATCAAACTATTTTATTATTGTTTAGTTGCTAAGTTGTGTCCAACTCTGTTGCAACCCCATGGACTGTAGCCCACCAAGTTTCTCTGTCCATGGAATCTGAGCCACCTGGAAAGCACAATTATTTTATTACCAAGGGCTAAAATGGCATTTGAGGAAACTAATCAACTAATTAAATGTAAGCCAAATAGTAATAGAAATTACGTAGAGGGCATTTACCAAAATACAACTGCAAGCTTCATGTAAGTGGTAAAACAGTTTCATTATTCTGACAAACAGGCAGGAATGCCCTCTATCACCATAATAATTCACCACTGCTTTTGAGATTCTCAAAAGCAAATGCAGTAAAAAAAATTAAATAATTGATATCAATTTTAGGAAAAGAGAATTCTTTCCACTCATAACTATATATGCTTCAATTTAAAGACATGTAAATACTTAGTTTTCTGCTTCCACTGCATTAATACTTAAATGTGCAAATAGAAAACAATATTCTTTATATTCACACAATATTCAGGAATATATTTAATAATTAAAGGGAAAGGACTTATATAAAGAAAACTAGATACTTAATTCAAAGATTCAAACAAAATATCAAGAAATCATAAAACACAATATTTTCTAATGGTAGATCTGACATTAAAATATTAATTCTTCTAAATTAATAAGTAAATAGAATACACTTCCAAATGTAATCCTGTAGCCTATTATTGGAATTAGAGTCAATGATATTAGAAGACTAAATGTCAGAAAATAGACAAGAAACTAAAAAAAGAAGGCTAGTGTGGGTGGGAAGTGGACTAGGGGAAATGATATTTAACATCTAGGCCACTCTAATCAAAGCAGTATAATATTGGCATAGTAATAGCCAAATAGCTCAGAAAAACAAAAGAGAGAGCTCAGGAGTCAAATATCAATGCATGCAATCATTTATATAATAATTGTGAACAAGAGATATAAGGATGAAGCACTCCAACACTCTGGAAGATGTGACTTACAGAGGCATCAGAATCACAGAGCTAAATACAGAAGGGTAAACTTGGAGAGGAGAGAGACAAGAGTTAAATTAGCAACACATTATGGAAAAACCACCGTTAAAAAAAATGACTTGGCACTGTATCATTTACTTTGGAGGAATTTCCAGGAACTATGCTTAAAAGCAAAAAGCAACGTGCAGAAAAATTGAATTCATATTATCCTACTTATATAAAGGGCTTCCGAGGTGATGCTAGTGGTAAAGAAACCACCTGCCAATATAGGAGGCAGAGAGTCACAGGTTTGATCCTTGGGTCAGGAAGATCCCCTGGAGGAGGGCATGGCAACCCACTCCAGTATTCTTACCTGGAGAATTCCATGGACAGAGGAGCCTGGTGAGCTATGGTCCATAGGGTTAGCAAAGAGCCAGACATAACTGGAGGGACTTAGCACACACACATGCACATAAATAAAATGAATTATGACCCTTTTCCCATCCCTGAAATTTGTATGAGATAGATAACTTTGGTCACTATGAGGAGAATATAGGAGAGAATGGAGGGGGAAAGAAGAAATTGATAATATTAATATACTAATAGTATATAATTTTGAAAGTTGCACATGACCTTTAAAATTACTTGCACATTGTGGTGAGGGAGGAGATAGATGGGCTCCAGGCTAGACATTTACAACTGGCCTTCTGTTTACATTCCATGGGGCACGAAGAAGTGGGCTTCAGGCCGGATACTTAAAATTGTTAACATTTCCTGAGACAAGAGATAGGTGGGCTTCTAAGCTCCCCACTGAATTGGTTGAGATTTTTGTAGTAACTGCATCTTAGCCCGGTTTCTCCCACGGTACCTTCTCATTTTCCTTGCTCCTTGATACTGTGTCCAATTAATTTCCTAAACACAAGCCCTTTATTCAGAGTCTCTTTCCTGGGAAGCCCAACCTAGGGTTTCATGTGAGCTTAATTATGTGAAAATAAGCATATAGGTTATTTCTAATGTGAGTGTATATATGTTAATATACTGACAAAGAATGACATGAAATACAGTCTTCAAAATACTAGCGTAGGGTCTGACAGTGAGGGGGAAATTGCAGGTCACCTTTTCTTCCTCCCTACATTTTAACTTGCTTTTTCAATTTTGCCATGAGAATATATCATTTTTATAATCAGAAAAATTATATTTACATAAAAATTTAAATGCTCAATAGAATAATTATAATCAGGTAGTTATTATAAATTGAGACGAGAAGACAATAAGAAACTAATACATTGTTTTTCATAGCAGGTAGTCATAAGACACAGAGTAAAGATGATTAATCACAAAATGGGGAATGAACATATTATTTTAGAGTTACTGTGATAATATCTAGAAGAAGCAAAAACTAAAATTATTAAAAATTATTACTATGAAATATGAGGCTTGAAGTATGAAGTGTGGGTAGGAATAGTGTCTTTTGCTTTTCATTTTATGATTTCTGTATGGTTTAAACTCTTTTTTCTATTGTATGTGTTATCACTCTGGTAATAATTTCTTAATTTCTTTGAGAAAAATAGCACACATTAAAACAAGTCAGAAGTAAAATCTTAAAGATTATAATAATAACATTAGAGCTGTAATAAAACTGTGGTTATTTACGCCCTACTGTCAAACTCCCTTTAGTGTTATTTTCCAAAATTTATGCAAATACATAAAACTTAAAATAAGCCTTTGCCACCAACCAGATATGGAATCTTAAAAGTGTTAGCAACCTCTGTAAGGGGCTTCCCTGGTGGTTCAGTGGTAAAGAATCCACCGCCAATGCAGGAGATGCAGGTTCAGTCCCTTGGTCAGGAAGATTCCCTGGAGAAGGAAATGCAACCTGTCCACCATTCTTGCCTGGGAAATCCTATGGACAGAGGAGCCTGGCAGGCTACAGTCCATGGGGTTGCAAAGAGTTGAACACAGCTTAGCAACTAAAATCAAAAACAACAAACCTCTGTAAGAGTTAGTTAACCTCTATTTTCCTCATCTAGAATATGGCTATAATAGTAACAGCCTCATGGGTGTGAATTAAATGAAATAATGCATATATGATGCTTAGTAGAGACCCTGCCACATAGAAGTATTTGGTAAATGATTAAGGCCTGATTTTTCATCTTTCTTGTCAGTTTCATTTATTCATGTAAATTTTCAATAGGTATCATATATCCAAGTTAATTTATATGTTTCCAGAGTAATTACTAATGGTACCAAACTCCCTCTCAAAAATTTCCCAATCTGTTTAATTTATTAATAACAAACCTAATATAAGAAAGAGAAAGAATTCAGATATTTTTCTCAAGTTCATAAGGCACATCTTATCTCTCTGCATACTTCTTAGCTAGGTTTATAGAGAATGAAGATTGTCCTTTATACTCAATATATATTTCACATGTCAGTCATACAATCATTGAAGGGTTCAACTCTGTGCCATGTTTGAGTAATCAAAGATGAGGATCTCATTACTAGAGTATTATAACAACACAAATATATTATTTTGGATTTGAGTTTACTGTCCACACCTTTAGAAAGAGTTCAATTGAACAGTCATGATTATTTTTCCCCACAAAGAACACAGGTAACCTTAAATAAGAAAAAATCTCACAGGAGATACAGGATTGGATCCCCTTATTTCTATACTCCTCACCCTCCCTAAACAGCTCACTGTATTTCTTTGAAACATATTTCAGCTTCCTGAGATACAAAAATATAAAATTAACTTTTTATTTATAATAAAAAGCCCTTTGGGAACACTAAGACATTATAAATGGACTCTTTTTCTCTTATTGAATAAACTATATATTTTGAAAGATTCTATTATCAGTTTCCCATTTTTTTTAAATCAAGCACATTAACTATAAAATCATACTGATTGGCCAAAGGAAATTAGAGTTTTACCTGTACCTCTTTCAATGATCTATCTGAAGTATCTAATCATCTCAGAAAAAGATATGTTCCAACAAAGCTGTACTCAGTGGTGCCTCTGCAAAGCCAGTCTCAATAATTAGGACTCTATCTTCCAACCATTATCCACACAACTACCAGCGACCCAGAAAACTCCTGCTGACATTGGAGAACATAATGAATGCACAGTAGGCCATTCCCAGTCCATTCCCTTTTGAGAGTCTGTGTATCACTTCTTCATGCAGATCTTCTACCTAAAGGAAAGTATCAAATGCTGAACTACAAGCAACAGGCCTAAAGAGAACAAAATTATATATAAGTAGACAGTGATTCTAAAAGGTTAATACTATTTAAATGACTCTAGATTACAACTTTTTAATGTGAGCTGATCTCAGTTCCATTCCAACATCTCCAGTCACAGATTAGTTTTTCTTAGTCTCTGAAAGCAATCTGTATATCAGGCAAATCCCCTCACAGCCCCTCAAACCCACCATAATCATTTCTGCCCCTAAACACATACATTCAATGTTGCCTCTAATACATTAATCTACAATTTCTGCACGTTCTACTCATCCCAATATTTGATGTCTTTCCTTATCCATATCACAATTTTATGTCGCTTGCTAGCCATTTCCCCAGTCACATCAGAGGCTGAGCTCTTGCATCTCTATTTCCAGCACCATTACCTACTGCCTGACACTGTCTCCAGGAGTCTGTTTATCTAAATGTCACCCTGCATGCTTAAAAAGACACAGCTGTGGCAGAGAATGTCCAGCTTTTCATCACACTCATTTCCTTTTCTTGCAAGACTTACAGTTCTGCCCTACTTTCCAGGCTTCCTTGCAGTCAAGGTTGTCCATGTGATTGAGTTACAGCCAGTTGTGAGTGGAAGTGATGTGCGCCAGTCTAGCCTAACCTGTAAAAAATCTCCCATGTGCAATGATCTTTCCACACCCCCAAATTTGAGTCACACAATTATATCAATCTTCAGAAGCAGGAACTGAAGATAGTGGAGCCACAATATGGATTCAACTTATAGACAAAGATGCTCCTTAACCAGCAATACCTTCTTTGGACTGTTAGATACCTGCATTATCATGCATGCATGCAAAATCTCTTCAGTCATGTCTGACTCTTTGCAACCCTATGGACAGTAGCCCACCAAGCTCCTCTGTCCATGGGATTCTCCAGGCAAGAATACTGGAGTGGGTTATCACGCCCTCTTCCAGGAGATCTTCCTGATTCAGTGATCGAACCCAATTCTCTTATGTCTCCTGTATTGGCAAGCAGGTTCTTTACCACTAACCATGTGGAAATTTACGTTGTGTTATATCATGGGTATTTGGTTATTCTGTGTCCATGTTTGGCATTACCCAAACTAATACAGTGGAGAAGGCAATGGCATCCCATTCCAGTACTCTTGCCTGGAAAATGCAGAGGAGCCGGGAAGGCTGCAGTCCATGGGGTAGCTGAGGGTTGGGCACAACTGAGCAACTTCACTTTCACTTTTCACTTTCCTGCATTGGAGAAGGAAATGGCAACTCACTCCAGTGTTCTTGCCTGGAGAATCCCAGGGATGGGGGAGCCTGGTGGCTGCCATCTATGGGGTCGCATGGAGTCGGACACGACCGAAGTGACTTAGCAGTAGCAGTAGCAGCAAACTAATACAGAAATCAAAATCAGTGGGGTTACTAGTGGTCAGGCAGGATTTAGTAAAGGAATTGATATTAGAGGCTGAAAAGAGAAAGATTTATGTTACACAATGGCAAAAGAGCAGAGATAATCTAGAGTGAAAACAATATGCCTATTGAGCCTGTGTATCCAAGGAAGTGAAAGTGACATTCGCTCATGCGTGTCTGACTCTTCGCAACCCCATGGACTATACAGTCCATGGAATTCTCCAGGCCAGAATACTGGAGTGGGTAGCCTTTCCCTTCTCCAGGGGATCTTCCCAACCAAGGGATTGAACCCAGGTCTCCCACATTGCAGGCAGATTCTTTACCAGCTGAGCCACAAGGGAAGCCCATATCCAAGGAAAGTGGTTGCAAAAAGTTACTGTACGTTACTTTTTTTCTATTCTTTACAAAATTTTATGGGCTGCATATGTGTGTCTCCCTGTACTTCAAATGTTGAAGCCTTACTCCCCAGTGTGGTGGTATTAGGAAGTGGGGACTCCAGGAGGTGGTTAAGTTAGATGAGGTCATAAAGATAGAACCCTTAAAATTGGACTAGTACCTCTGTAAAAGAAATAACAGGCCAGGAATCTCTCTGCTTTGTGAGGATCCAGCAAGAAAATGACCATCTGCAAGCCAGGAAAAGAGTCATCACCAGAACCCAACCATGATGGCATACTGATCTTGGATTGACCAGCCTCCAGGACCATGAGAAATAAAAGTTTGTTGTTTATGCCATCCAATCTATATTTTTGTTATAGCCAGCTGAACAGACTAAGATACACAGTATTAAAGAGATGTGCTAAGGAAAGAATTAATTGGATTAAAGGAAAAATGGAAGGAGTAGATAACCTAGAAATGCAAAGTCTTAGATTAGAAAATTAGAGAACTCAACTGCCTTTAGACCTCAACTATAAGAATAAAAGACTGAAAATGACATTGAAGGACAGGAGCTCACTGATTGCTCAGTTAAGCTAGTGTCTCTCCCTTAAGCAAATTAGTGTTTGCTTCCCAAAGAAGCCTATTGTGTTTCAGATGTCATAAAAAATAGTCCCATTAAAGTGAGAAATAGAGGCAAGATATATTGAAACCTTCTCTCAGACACCACCAGGAAAACATATTGATTAAGCAAAATTGAATTTGTTAAATTTACTGCAGTATGGAAGAACACCACCTTGACAGTCTTAGTAGTATCTCAAAAGCTGGGAAATAGAAAATTATAGAAAAGTTTTGGGGCTTAGGTTGAGTGAATGTGACGTAGATGTTGCAAGGCAGCGATCTGGTACAGAATGGGCAAATTATGACCTAGTTTTGCATTCGTGTGCACAGTGTGGCCATGGCCTTGAAGCTTGATAAACACGCTATTGTCCTTAGTGAGCATGTTAGTTGCTCTTATATTCCAGGAAAAGGCATTTTCTGCACCAAGTAACTAACTTGTGATTCGTCTCAGTAATATTTAAATAAGGACAAGGTCATATATTCAAAAGCAGAGGAGAGAATGGTTTAAGCAATTGTTTAGCACAAAGGTGAGAAATTATGTTGTCATAATAAACTTTTAGTCTGTAAACAAATGTTTAGTCATTCTCCATCCAGTTAGTTCTATAGGATAGATTGTCATCTAGAATCATGATCAACCCAAATGTGCATTGCTATTGGATGTCATGATTAAGTGTCCTTGATGGATGATAATCTATTGGATCATTCGACAGACAAATGGCTATATATTATCATTTAGAACTCTGAAGATAAAACATTTGAACACTATAACACAGGCAAATGCTAAGGAAAGGATTATGGTCAAAGTTTATAATCTACTTCTAAGCCAAGACTGAAGAATACCTAAATTAAAGCAAGAGAATAGATCTGATGACCTATGTGAAGAGGCTATAATACATAATTGAGTTATTGTTACCAGACACAACAAAAATTCCAGAAAAACCTGTAGGGTTAGAGGAAACAATATAATATCCAGGACAGCTCTGTTTAGAATCACCACCAACCTGGTTTCACAAACTTCTAAACAAAGATATCTATAGTTTTAATGGCACTGTCATTCTGTCCCATCAATCTGTGAACAATCACATTTAGGACATGCCCCATCTCCCCCAGATACCTTCTAAAGCAACAAATAAGGAGACTTGAGGACAGAAGAAATAAGACAAAAATTCCCTTTTAGGAGTTATATTTTGGAGTCTGAAATTGAGAGTTGGTTTTTCTTCTTTTTAACTAAGTTTCCTAAAGTCATTTTTTTTTTCTTTTGCATTTTTATTTTGAGAGAGAAAAAAAAAAATGACATACCAAATTGGGTCCATAGTGACATCAGGTGCTATTCTGAATATAAGCAACAGCTACTAAGATAATTAGACCCTTATCCTGCTTTACAGATAGTAGTCAATAAACTTTTCATGCACAAATTCAGTACCATTTGTTGAAAGTAACCCAGTGCTTTTTTTGAGCCAGAATATCTCTGGAGGTTGCCTAATTATTCTGTAAACTTTTAGTGCTACCCAGTAAGAGAGGATTAGAGTCAGAGAGTGAGATTTAAATTAGGTAGATCATCTGTTAGAGCTACAGTAAAACAGTATGAGGTTAAGCTTAAGAAGTAAGCCTTCTTGTGGTTGTGTTAAAATGAAGTGGTGTCTTAATCAGCTTGGGCTGCCATAACAAAATACTACAGACTAGGTGGCTTAACCAACAGAAATTTATTTTCTCATAGTTCTGGAGATTGGAAGTCTGATATCAGATGCCAGTATGTTGGGGTCCTTTTTCAAATTTTTATTTATTTTAATTAGAGGCTAATTACTTCACAATATTGTGGTGGTTTTGCCATATATTGACATGAATCAGCCATGGGTGTACATGTGTTCCCCATCCTGAACTCACCTCCCACCTCTCTCACCATCCCATCCCTCAGGGTCATCCCAGTGCACCAGCCCTGAGCACCCTGTCTCCTACATCAAACCTAGACTGGTGATCTTTTTCACATATGATAACATACATGTTTCAGTGTTATTTTCTCAAATCATCCCACTCTCGCCTTCTCCCACCAAGTCCAAAAGTCTGTTCTTTACATCTGTGTTCCTTTTGTTGTCTCGCATATAGGGTCATCATTACCATCTTTCTAAATTCCATATATGTGTGTTTATATACTGCATTGGTGTTTTTCATTCTGACTTACTTCATTCTGTATAATAGGCTCCAGTTTCATCCACCTCATTAAAACTGATTCAAATGCATTCTATTTAATAGCTGAATAATATTCCATTGCGTATATGTACCATAACTTTCTTATCCATTCATCTGCCAATGGACATCTAGATTGCTTCCATGTCCTGGCTATTGTAAACAGTGCTGCAATGAACACTGGGGTGCACGTGTCTCTTTCAGTTCTGGTTTCCTCAGTGCATATGCCTGGAATGGGATTGCTGGGTTGTATGGCAGTTCTGGTTCCTCTGGTTTTAGAGGAATCAGAGATCTAATTACCAGCATCCGCTGGATCATAGAAAAAGCAAGAAAGTTCCAGAAAAACACCTATTTCTGCTTTATTCACTATGCCAAAGCCTTTGACTGTGTGGATCACAATAAACTGTGGAAAATTCTGAGAGAGATGGGAATACCAGACCACCTAACCTGCCTCTTGAGAAATCTGTATGCAGGTCAGGAAGCAACAGTTAGAACTGGACATGGAACAACAGACTGGTTCCAAATAGGAAAAGGAGTACGTCAAGGCTGTATATTGTCACCCTGCTTATTTAACTTCTGTGCAGAGTACATCATGAGAAACGCTGGGCTGGAAGAAGCACAAGCTGGAATCAAGATTGCTGGGAGAAATATCAATAACCTCAGATAGGTAGATGACACCAGCCTTATGGCAGAAAGTGAAGAGGAACTAAAAAGTCTCTTGATGAAAGTGAAAGAGGAGAGTGAAAAAGTTGGCTTAAAGCTCAACATTCAGAAAACGAAGATCATGGCCTCTGG
>SJYA01000112.1:438318-483091 GCA_006410615.1 Neotragus moschatus
CAAAAGAATTGATGCTTTTGAACTGTGGTGTTGGAGAAGACTCTTGAGAGTCCCTTGGACTGCAAGGAGATCCAACCAGTCCCTCCTAAAGGAAATCAGTCCTGGGTGTTCATTGGAAGGACCGATGTTGGAGCTGGAATTCCAATACTTTGGCTGCCTGATGTGAACAACTGACTCATTGGAAAAGACCTTGATGCCAGGAAAGATTGAGAGTGGGAGGAGAGGGGGACCACAGAGGATGAGACAATTGCATGGCCTTACCAACTCGATGGACATGGGTTTGGGTGGACTCCAGGGGTTGGTGATGGATGGGGAGGCCTGGTGTGCTGCAGTCCACAGGGTCGCAAAGAGTTGGACACGATTGAGAGACTGAACTGAACTGTTTTACAACCATCACCACCATCCATTACCGACCTCTCCTCTCACTGAACTGAAGCTCTGTCCCCATGAAACACTAACTCCACATTTCCTGCCCCCAGTCCCTGGCACCCACCATTCTGCTTTCTGCCTCTATGGTTTTTGTGACTCTTGGCACCTTGTATAAGTGGAATCATACCAGTGTATCCTTTTGTAGCTGTTATTGCCCAGGCTCAGCCAAGGGAGTTTTGTAAAGCTTGTTCCACAGACGTAGAGTTATAGAATACAATAAACCCGATTTAGAACCGTTTAGAACAAGCTGGGGTANACCTTGTATAAGTGGAATCATACCAGTGTATCCTTTTGTAGCTGTTATTGCCCAGGCTCAGCCAAGGGAGTTTTGTAAAGCTTGTTCCACAGACGTAGAGTTATAGAATACAATAAACCCGATTTAGAACCGTTTAGAACAAGCTGGGGTAGCATTTATTTTTCTAAAATCCAGTGATGGGGTCCTTGTTGTGCAGAGATGAACCATGTAATTAAAACACATGTATTCCTCCTTCAAATAGTGTCCACTTCCTATAAAAAAAAAAAAAAAGGTGGGAGAATGGCTTCATAGTTTAGTTTGGGGATTTAATTAGGAATTTAGTACTGGGAGGAATGCTTTACAATTAAAAAAAAAAAACTAGGGCATGGGGTAATAACGAATAAAAGTGATTTAAAAGTCCTTTGGAAGCATACTCTGATGTATCCGTGTAATGTGGTAATGGTGAGCTTGGTATTTATGGGGAACTGGCTTCCAATAATAGCCAAATGTACTCAGTCTGGAAGAACAACNAGGAGGAGAAGAGGACGACAGAGGATGAGATGGCTGGATGGCATCACTGACTTAGTGGATGTGAGTTTGAGTGAACCCCGGGAGTTGGTGATAGACAGGGAGCTGCAGTTCATGGGGTCGCAAAGAGTCATATACGACTGAGTGACTGAACTGAACTGATTGCATTATTCATTACTGATCGACTCTTTTATTTCTTCTAGGTCCTTGTTAACCTTTCTTCAGTTCAGTTCAGTCACAGTCGTGTCCGACTCTTTGCAACCCCATGAATTGCAGCATGCCAGGCCTCCCTAACCTTTCTTACATCTTCTCAATTCTTGTCTTCGGACTATTTATCTGTAACTCTATTTTGTTTTAAAGACTTTGGATCATTTTTATTATCATTATTCTGAATTCTTTTTCATATAGATTCCCTATCTGCTCCTCTTTTGTTTGGTTTGGTGGCCATTTATCATGTTCTTCTACTTGATGAATATTTCTCTGCCTTTTCATGTTGTTTAGATTGCTGTATTTGGGGTGGCCTTTCTGTATACTGGAAGTTTGTGGTTCCTCTTTATTGTGGAGGTTGCTCCCTGTAGGTGGGGTTGGATGAGTGACTTGTCAAGGTTTCCTGGTTAGGGAAGCTTGCATCGGTGTTCTGGTTGGTGGAGCTGGATCTTTTCTCTCTGAGTGCAATGAAGTGTCCAGTAGTGAGTTCTGAGGTGTCTATGGGCTTGGTGTGACTTTTGGCCTCCTGTATTTTAATGTTCATGATTATGTTCCTGCATTGTTGGAGAATTAGCTTGGTATGTCTTGCCCTGGAACTTGTTGGCTCTTGGGTGGAGATTGATTTCAGTGTAGGCATGGAGGCTTTTGGATTAGCTCTTGTTGATTAATGTTCCCTGGAGTCAAGAGTTCTCTGGTGTTTTGACGTTTTGGATTTAAGCCTCCTGCCTATGGCTTTCGGTCTTATTCTTACAATAGCCTCAAGACTTTCTCCATCCACACAGCACTGGTGATAAAACATCTAGGTTAATAGTGAAAAGGTTCTCCACAGTGAGAGACACCCAGAGAGGTNGTTCCCTGGAGTCAAGAGTTCTCTGGTGTTTTGACGTTTTGGATTTAAGCCTCCTGCCTATGGCTTTCGGTCTTATTCTTACAATAGCCTCAAGACTTTCTCCATCCACACAGCACTGGTGATAAAACATCTAGGTTAATAGTGAAAAGGTTCTCCACAGTGAGAGACACCCAGAGAGGTTCACAGAGTTACATGGAGAAGAGAAGAGGGAGGAGGGAGATAGAGGTGATCAGGAGGAGAGGAGGGTGAGTCAAAAGAAGAGAGACCAATCTAGCCAGTAATCAGTTCCCTAAGTGCTCTCCACAGTCTGGAACACTCAGAGAGGTTCACGGAGTTATATAGAGAAGAAAAGATGGAGGAAGAAGAAAGAGGTGACCAGGAGGAGAGGAGAGGCAGTCAAAAGGAGAGAGACCAATCTAGTTAGTAGTCAGTTCCCTAAATGTTCTCCACAGCCCAGAACACCCAAGGAGATTGTAGAGTTAAGTGGGGAAGAGAAGGCGGAAGGAGGAGATAGAGGTGACCTGGGGGAGAAAAGAGAAAATCAAAAGGGGAGAGAGCAATCAAGCCAGTAATCACACTCCTAAGTAAAAATGGGTACTGAAGATTGGATTCTTCTAAGTACAAAATTGATAACAAATACCAAAAAGCAAAGATTAAAAATCTAGAGTAGAGGTTAGACTCTCAAAAATACAATATTAAGAAAATAAAAAATCTCAAAAAATAGAAAAAAAAATAGGTGAAATTTGCTTTAAAAATGGGGCCCTTTTTTTTGCAAGGTAATAGTAGTTTTTAGAAATGAAAATTAAAGGAGTAATAACTTTAAAATTTAAAAAAATTTAAAAATGATAATAAAATATATATAGGAATCTCTCTGGAGCTGTTGAGGGCAGTGAGGAGTCAGTTCAGTTTCAGATAGTTCCTTGTTCCAGCTTACACTTCTTCTCAAGATCTATAGGCCCCTTCCAATGTAGTCAATGCTAACTATATGGTTTTAATCTATTGCACCTGTCACTTCCAAAGCTGTTCCTGCTTCTTTGTTCATTTTGGCTTCCTCTGTTTGCAAGTCTCTTCAGTGTCTAATTTCCATTTTGACACAAGGGGACAAAGGTGGTCATTTATTTAGGCTCGCTTGTTCAGTTGTGCTGTGGGGACGGTGGAACACTGCAAACAAATATCACTGGCATGTGTGGGGAGTGCTCACAGTGTCTGCGCCACACTGGGTTTGCCCCCACTCACAAGTTGCGTGCACTTCTCTGGTCTATGCCACTCAGGTTCAGGTTCTTGGGTACTCCACAAAGGCACAGATTCGATTGAGCCTGTGTTTTGTGCCCTTCCCAGGTCCAAGCAGCTCAGGTAACCAGATGCTTGGCGAGCACACTCTCCCCAGGTGGGTGATGCACCTTATCACCTCCCCAGTCCCAGCTGCTCAGTTTCCCAAGGGTACGGTGAAAGTGCTGTGTTAGGAATGCCATATGTCTCCTTTGGGAAGCTGATCTATGACTGTGACCCTCCTGGCAGATGTCAACCGTCCAGGATCCCAGGAAGACTTGGTTAGCAACTCGGAGCCTGCTCACAATTTGATGGAGAATGCTGGCTCTGGGGCCAAGATTGCCCCTTGCCTTCTGGCTCTGGCTGTTGCCTACCTGCCTCTCTGCCTCTGGTGAGGGGAGTGGCCTGTCCGCAGCCTGCTAGCTCTCTTCTGGTATTCACTCAGTCCTTTGTTCTGTGAGCAGACCAGGTTGTGCCTTAGAGCATTTCACAGGAAAGTTCTCTTTCTCTCTTTTTAATTTTTTCTCTCTCTCTGCCTGTCCTACAATTTGGGTTGCTATCTCACGTTAGCTCCCTCCGTTTGTCCTCAGGGCACTCAAGCCCAGTCCTTACCCTAAGTAATGCAACCTGTGCCTCCGTGTTCAGCCCCCATTCACTGCTGGCAGAGGCGAGCATCTGGACTACTTCTGCACTGGGAGTTACAGTTAGGCGCATAATCTGTGGGGGGGTTTTGTTTGTTTTTTCCCCCCAGTTATGCCCCAGTTATGTTTCTCCCAGTTATGTTCCACTCTGAGATTCCAAAACTCCCCACAGACCCGCTGGTGAGAGAGTTTCCTGGTGTTTGGAAACTTCTCCTTCACAACTCCCTCCCTGGGACGGGTCTCCATCCTTAACTCTTTTGATTCTCTTTTTATCTTTTATGTTTTGTCCTATCTCCTTTCGAAGAGAATGGGCTGCCTTTCTGGGTGCTTGATGTCCTCTGCCAGCATTCAGAAGTTGTTTTGTGGAATGTGTTCAGCATTCAAGTGATCTTTTGATGAATTTGTTGGGGAGAAATTGATCTTCCCATCCTAGTCCTTTGCCATCTTAGGACAGCCCCCTATGGTGGGGTTCTGATGAAAGCTGTCTTCCTGGCTTTCGGATAGTTGGATATGGGACGCCTTGATCCAAATATTTCTCTTCTCAAAAAATATCTGTTTCTGGAGGATACCCACGAATCATCACCTTAAAGCTCTTGACTAGGAGTCTCCTATGAGCTGCAGATGGTTTATACCTCTTAAACTGGTAGACATAAATCAAGAATCAACCCCTCAAATATTTACTATGGTGCTAATGGTTAACAGGTGGGTGCTGATGTTGATTCCGTAAGAATTCCAGGACTATCCATCTTTGACATCTTTTCCAGAAAACCAAATTGTCACATTTTAAGTTATGCAAAGCTTATTTGGGATGCTGTTGAGGAAAAAGTGCTGTACCTGGTGATGATAAGGCTGAATATACTGCATAAGTCCATGTAGTATTCAGTTATGTCTGCTTGCAACAGGGAAGTGTCTAGGAATAAAGGTAATATCCTAAATTTATGAATCAGCTTGTTTCTAATCCTTAACAATAAGGTTGATGAATATAAAAGGAATGCATATCATTATCATTAAGATCAATAGAAATACTTCAGACCATGGAAGATCAAAGGACTCAGAACTCTGAAATGTTACATTTTAGAATTCCATTTGTTCTTTCCTTCTTTCTCAAAGATTGAGGGTTTTGTCTTTGAGACCTTAAAGTGACAAGGCCTTGGGGCTTCCCTGGTGGCTCAGTCAGTAAAGAATCTGCCTGCAATGTAGGAGACCCAGGTTAGATCCCTGGGACAGGAAGATTCCCTGGAGAAGGAAATGGAAAACCACTTCAGTATTCTTGCATGGAAATCCCATGGATAGAGCAAAACTGGCAGGCCACAGTCCTGGGGTTGCCAGAATCAGACACAACTTAGCTACAAAACCACAATCAACAACAACAAGGCCTTGAAAATCTCTTAAGTTAGATCTCTAGCCAAATGGGCACTCTATCACTGGAAAGAGAACAAATGAAAATCAAGCAGCCATTTCAGCACAATTGTAGCTCAGCTCTTTGACTGGAAAACCTACAACTAATCTTCAGAATAAACAATGACCAAGACATTTAAAATTCATTCTATGGATAGACAACAAGGTCCTACTTTATAGGACAAGAAACTGTACTCAACTATACTATGATAGACTCAATATCCTGTGATAAACCATATGGAAAATATTTTAAAGTAAGAACATTAAAAATGAATCACTTTGCTTTACAGCAGAAATTAACAGAGGGCTTCCCATGTGCTACAGTGCTAAAGAATCCACCTGATAATTCAGGAAACACAAGAGTCTTGGGTTTGATCCTTGGGTTGGGGAAATCCCCTGGAGAAGGAAATGTCAATCTATTCCAATATTCTTGCCTGGAAAATTCCATGGACAGAGGAGCTTGGTGGGCTACAGACCATGGGGTTGTAAAGAGTCAGACAAAACTGGGCAACTTAGCACACACATACACAGAAATTAAATTGTAAATTACATAATTGTAAAGCAACTATATTTCAATTAAATATATTAAAAATAAAACTCATTCTAGTTGTTTGTTAAATAAAAGGCATTTTGAGATTTTCAGAGCTTTGGATTGCTGGGCACAGCAAGGTAAGGGCTTTGATGAGTAAGCCGTGAAATGCAGCTGATTCAGTTGTTTTACAGTATATCTCTCAGGAGCAAGAGCATCTTGGAGCAAGCACCTAACTTTTTCTGGCTTGGTTTCAATATTGTTTAATATTGAGACAGGAAAGCGGTAATACAAACTACAGGAAGAAGAAATTATGTTTGTTTCCATTTTCAAGAGCAAAAGAAATAAATCAGAGATCTATGTCTGGGAAAGAATTTGGAGTAAGATTCTTGGCATTAGAACCTACTAGAAACAAATAGATCTATTAAATCTCTTAGATAAATACATTGCCAAAAGAAACTCTGGACTGGATTTAAGAATCCCTTTAATTCTTTAAAAAATAAAGAAATTGCATCAGTACATACTGACTATGAAAATTATATAGCTCTAAGGATGTCACTCTCCTCCAAAATTCCTATTTCTATTGCTACCACAGAAGATAATGGACAAGGAAAGACTCTTTTGTCCAGTGGAACCAAACATGGTAGACAATTCTAGACAAGAGAATTCCTTCAAAAAAAAAAAAAAATCAAAATCTAGCAAGCATCCTCCAAAGGCCAGATGGAGGGTCTTCACTGTGCCTTCCAATAGAAAGCATTAACATATGGACCAGAGAAAACTGGGTCTTTCCCAATATTCCACTTGGAGAATGGAAGTTTTTAGTGTATTATTTTGTCTCTACCTTGCCACTGTATATGGGACATGTGGGGAACCAGAGATCTGAGGTGAAGAGGGTGACTAATTTGCCTTAGTGTTGCTGTTTAGTTTACAGATCAACAGAAAACATGGACCCACATGTAGATTTGAAAAAGAAGATGCTGCATAACAAAGAGATCTTGAACTTGGAGCTAAATGCTACCTTAGGAGGTGTATGGGCATAATTTCTTATCCAGTGTATATAAACTGAAGGGGCTAGTTGCTCTGTTAGCCTCACTCTTTGCAATCCCATGGACTGTAGCCCACAAGGCTCTTCTGTCCATGGGATTCTCCAGGAAAGAACACTGGAGTGGATGGCCATTCCCTTCTCCAGGGGATCTTCCCAACCCAGGGAAGGAATATGGGTCCCCTGCATTTCAGGTGGATCCTTTACTGTCTGAGTCACCAGGGAAGCCCCATATAACATTGCAATCAGGCATATGTTCTTTCCTCTATGTTAAAATAATATTCAGACCAAAGAAAACTTAACTTAGCTACTTCCTCTGGGACATAGTTATTCCTGAAAAATAATATTGTGAAACAGCTAACAATATACTGAGAGATGTAGATATAGACATAGAAGAAGTTGAAGATGAACGGTTTAATGAAGACCTACAAGACCTTCTAGAACTAGCATGCAAAAAAGATGTCCTTTTCATCAGGGGACTGGAATGTAAAAATAGGAAGTCAAGAGATAACTGAGTAGCAGGAAAGTTTGGCCTTAGTGTACAAAATGAAGCAAAAGAGAATGCACTGGTCATAGCAAACAGCTTCTTCTGATAACACAAGAGACAACTCTGCAGGTGGACATAAACAGATGTTCAATACTGAAATCAGACTGATTAACGCTTTGCAGCCAAAGATGGAGAAGCACTATACAGTTAGCAAAAACAAGACCAGGAGCTGATGGTAGCTCAGATCATGAACTCCTTATTGCAAAATTTAGACTTAAATTGAACAACATAGAAAACCACTAGGCCATTAAGGATGACTAAACCAAATCCCTTACAATTATACAGTGGAAGTGACAAATATATTCAAGGGATTATATCTGAGAGACAAAGTGACTGAAGAACTGTGGATGGAGGTTCATAACATTGTACAGGAGGCAGTGATCAAAACAATCACCAAGAAAAAGAAATACAAAAAGGCAAAATGGTTGTCTGAAGAGGCCTTACAAATGCCTGAGAAAAGAGAAGTGAAAGGCAAAGGAGAAAAGAAGAGAAGTGAAAGGCAAAGGAGAAAAGGAAAGATATATCCATCTGAATGAAGCACTCCAAAGAATAGCAGGGAGAGATAAGAAAGCCTTCCTCAGTGATCAGT
Source organism: Neotragus moschatus (assembly GCA_006410615.1). NCBI lineage: Eukaryota > Metazoa > Chordata > Mammalia > Artiodactyla > Bovidae > Neotragus > Neotragus moschatus. The sequence continues at coordinate 446,583 of SJYA01000112.1, forward strand.
GCAAAGAAATAGAGGAAAACAATAGACTGGAAAAGACTAGAGATCTCTTCAAGTAAATTAAAGATACCAAGGTACCATTTCATGCAAAGATGGGCACAATAAAGAACAGAAATGGTATGGATCAAAAAGAAGCAGAAGATATTAAGAAGAGGTGGCAAGAATATGCACAACTGTAAAAAATAAGTGTTAATGACACAGATAATGATGATAATGTGATCACTCACCTAGACATCTTAGAGTGTGAAGTCAAGTAGGCCTTAGGAAGTATCACTATGAACAAAGCAAGCGGAGGTGATATGATTCCAGCTAAGCTATTTCATATCCTAAAAGATGATACTGTTAAAGTGCTTCACTCAATATACAAGCAAATTTGGAAAACTTAGCAGTGGCCACAGGACTGGAAAAGGTCAGTTTTCATTCCAGTTCCAAGAAGGGCAAAGCGAAAGACTGTTCAAACTACCACACAATTGCACTCCATTTCACATGCTAGCAAAGTAATGCTCAAAATTCTCCAAGCTAGGCTNCCAGCAAATTTGGAAAACTCAGCAGTGGTCACAGGACAGGGAAAGTTCAGTTTTCATTCCAGTTCCAAGAAGGGCAAAGCGAAAGACTGTTCAAACTACCACACAATTGCACTCCATTTCACATGCTAGCAAAGTAATGCTCAAAATTCTCCAAGCTAGGCTTCAACAGTATGTGAACCAAGAACTCCCAGATGTTCAAGCTGGATTTAGAAAAGCCTGAGGAACCAGAGATCAAATTTCCAATATCCATTGGATCCAAGAATTTGAGAGAATTCCAGAAAAACATCTATTTCTGCTTCATTGACTATACTAAAGCCTTTGACTGTAGATCACAACAAACTGTGGAAAATTCTGAAAGAGATGGGAATATCAGACCACCTTACCTGCCTCCTGAAAAATCTGTATGCAGGTGAAGAAGCAACAGTTAGAACAAGACATGGGACAATGGACTGATTCCAAATTGGGCAAGGAGTACATCAGGGCTATATATTGTCACCCTGCGTATTTAACTTATACGCAGAGTACATAAAGAGACTATATAATGAGAAATGCAGGCTGGATGAATCACAAGCTGGAATCAAGATTGCCAGGAGAAATATCAATAACCTCATATATGCAACAGAGAAAGCAATGGCACCCTACTCTAGTACTCTTGCCTGGAAAATCCCATGGATGGAGGAGCCTGGTAGGCTGCAGTCCATGGGATAGCTAAAAGTCAGACACGACTGAGCATCTTCACTTTCACTTTTCACTTTCATGCATTGCAGAAGGAAATGGAAATCCACTCCAGTGTTCTTGCCTGGAGAATCCCAGGGACAGGAGCCTGGTAGGCTGTTGTCTATGGGGTCACACAAAGTCGGACATGACTGAAGTGACTTAGCAGGAGGAGCATATATGCAGATAACACCACCCTTATGGCAGAAAGTGAAGAGGAAGTAAAGAGTCTCTTGATGAAAGTGAAAGAGGAGAGTGAAAAAGCTGGCTTAAACCTCAACATTCAGAAAACTAAAATCATGGCATTTGCTCCCATCACTTCATGGCAAATAGATGGGGAAACAGTGAAAACAGTGAGAGACTTTATTTTCTTGGCCCCATAATCTGCAGATGGTGACTGCACCCTTGAAGTTAAAAGACACTTGCTCCTTAGAAGAAAAGCTATGGCAAACCTAGACAGTGTATGAAAAAGCAGAGACATCACTTTGCCAACAAAGATTCATATAGTCAAATCAATGGTTTTTCCAGTAGTCATGTGTGGATGTGAAAGTTAGACCATAAAGAAGGTTGAGTGCTGAAGAATTGATCTTTTGAACTGTGGTGCTAGAGAAGACTCTTGAGAGTCCTTTGGACTGCAAGGAGATCTAATCAGTCAATCCTAAAGGAAATCAATCTTAAATATTCATTGGAAGGACTAGTGCTAAAGCTGAGCTCAAATGATTTGGCCACCTGACGCAAAGAGCTGACTCTTTAGAAAAGACCCTGATGCTAGGAAAGATTGAAGGCAGGAAAAGGGGATGACAGAGGATGAGATGGTTGGTTGGCATCACCAGCTCAATGGACATGAGTTTGCTCAATCTCAGGGAGATGGTGATGGACAGGGAAGCCTGACATGCTGCAGTCCATGGGGTCACAAAGAGTTGGACACAACTGAGAGACTGAACAACAAATAGAGTTACAGACACAGATATAGCTAATAAGTAATAAAAGCAGAATGTGGCAGAGTCTAGTCAATTATTCACCAGAAGCTCTTCTTCCTGAGCTCATAGTCAGGTTATATTTCCTCACCTGAAGTTGATGTAGTGTTTCCCTCAATCCTACCCAACATAACATAAGCAGACCTGATGTGTGACTGTGCACTTACACACTTCCTACAAATGATCCTCCATGCTCTCTTATCCTATGTGGCTTGAGGTGGACAACCACAGTGACCTTGGAGATTATATGGTAAGAATGATAGAATCACAAGATGTAAGGAGACTAGTCCCAGAACCACTATAAGGAGGAAAGCCACCTGCAGACCAGAAATGTCAATTGGGTGGTTTTATAAACCAGAAATAAATCTTTATTCTTTTAAGTCACTGAAATGTTGCAAACTGCTTGTTACAACAGTCAACATCACCCTAATTAATATATTAGTTAACTGCCATTTGGAGCAGATTTAAACTCAAACACACACCTGGCTTGGTAAACAGAACAAAAGCATGATTCCTGCCACTACACTCCCCTCTGCCACATCCCCTATATGAACAACTAAGCAGAGAGGCCCTCTATTTTCTTTATTCACCATTCTTTCTCAAATAGACTCTTGCAGGCTACAGCGCAGAAAATGTGTGTTAGATTTATTTTTGCGTCTTCTCAGTAAAGCAGGAGGTGAGCACTCAACAATATCCATTGAATTCAATTGAATTTCTCAACTGTTACATTCCAACAGAAACTGCTTCTACTTAGTAGCTTGAGATTTCTCAAACATCTTTCCGGCAAAGACTATGCCTTTCTAAAGTTATTCTATAATACTTTAGGGGAAAGTGTGAATTCCAATAAATTTTTAGTGAAGAAAAAAAAAACCTACCAGGAAAATAAGGTTTTCAAGTTAATAGGTCAATACTAAGCTGTCAAAATCTTTCAAGCAGTCAAGAAAAATCTTTAATTCCCTCAGTCCCGTAAATAGGTGTCAGTCTCAGGTCAAGGTACTCTGTTCATGCTGCCCTGGAAGTGGATGTGCAAGAATTTCTATGTTTATAACCATAGGAAGTCTTATATACAAAATGAGTCAAAAATCAATAGATAACAGTTACCAAAATATACTGCAATAACTTTGGATCTTCTATTTTTAACATAATATGTGCCATTTCCTCCTGAGTACTTTGTGGAAAATTGGCACATTAAAAGGTACCAAGCTGAATCCAAAGTCTATACCAGATTCTGAACTAATAATATGAAAATCTAGCAAAAACACATCTGTAATTAACAAATGATGCTTTCTAAGGCCCATTTGACTTCACATTCCAGGATGTCTGGCTCTAGGTGAGTGATCATACCATCGTGATTATCTGGGTTGTGAAAATCTTTTTTGTATAGTTTTTCTGTGTAAAATTCTCCAAGTCAGGCTTCAACAGTATAGTTCTTCTGTGTATTCTTGCCACCTCTTCTTAATATCTTCTGCTCCTGTTAGGTCCATACAATTTCTGTCCTTTATTGATCCCATATTTGCATGAAATGTTCCCTTGGTATCTCTAATTTTCTTGAAGATATCTCTAGTCTTTCCCATTCTATTGTTTTTCTCTATTTCTTTGCACTGATCACTGAGGAAGGCTTTCTTATACCAGACCACCTGACTTGCCTCTTGAGAAATCTGTATGCAGGTCAGGAAGCAACAGTTAGAACTGGACATAGAACAACAAACTGGTTCCAAACAGGAAAAGGAGTATGTCAAGGCTGTAGTCACCAAACTTATTTAACTTATATTCAGAGTACATCACGAGAAATGCTGGGCTGGAATGAAGCACAAGCTGGAATCAAGATTGCTGGGAGAAATATCAATAAGTTCAGATATGCAGACTATACCACTCTTATGGCAGAAAGTGAAGAACTAAAGAGCCTCTTGATGAAAGTGAAAGAGAAGAGTGAAAAAGTTGGCTTAAAGCTCAACATTCAGTGAACAAAGATCATGGCATCCGGTCCCATCACTTCATGGCAATAGATGGAGAATCAGTACCAACAGTGGCAGACATTATTTTTTTTTTAGCTCCAAAATCACCACAGATGGTGACTGAAGCCATGAAACAAAAAGATGCTTACTCCTTGGAGAAAAGTTATGACCAACATAGACAGCATATTAAAAAGCAGAGACAGTACTTTGCAACAAATGTCCATCTAGTAAAGGCTATGGTTTTTCCAGTAGTCATGTATGGACGTGAGAGTTGGACTGTAAAGAAAGCTGAGCACCAAAGAACTGATGCTTTTGAACTGTGATGTTGGAGAAGACTCTTGAGAGTCCCTTGGACTGCAATGAGATCCAATCAATCAATCCTAAAGGAGATCAGTCCTGAATGTTCATTGGAAGGACTGATGTTGAAGCTGAAACTCCAGTACTTTGGCCACCTAATGCAAACAACTGACTCTAGAAAAGACCCTGATGCTGGGAAAGATTGAAGGCAGGAGAAGAAGGGGATGACAGAGGATGAGATAGTTGGATGGCATCACCGATTCAAATGGACAGGAATTTGGTGGACTCAGCTGATTCAATGGACTCAATGAACAAACTCTAAGAGATAGTGAAGCACAGGGAATCCTGGCATGCTGCAGTCCATGGGGTCGCAGAGGGTTGGACGTAACTGAATGATAGAAAGATTGAAGGTGGGAGGAGAAGGGAATGACAGAGGGTGAGATCGTTGGATGGCACCACTGACTCAATGGACATGAGTGAGTAAAGCCCAGGAGTTGGTAATGGACAGGGAGGTCTGGCATGCTGCAGTACATGGGGTCGCAAAGAGTCAGACAGGACTGAGCAATTGAACTGAACTGAATGTTTTGCATCTTCTCCACAGACCAGCTCCTGGTGATCTTCTGTTGAGATGTGTGCTTGATGGCATGTGACCCCTTCACCAAAATCATAGGTATATACCCCACCCCCAGACTTCATCAGAGCTGTTCCTTAGAGTTAGGAATCTGTCTCCTAGGCTTTCATCATCAGGAAGCCCAAATAAAACTGAACTGACAGATCTCAAGTTGTGGGGGTTTTTTCCCAGTAATCACTAGCCAATTCTATAAAACTATAATGCCTCTAAAGCCAGGTAGAACAATTTTCCCTTTTTTGTAGTCAATTTGCAACCCAGGAGCTTCCCAGGTGGCTCAGCAGGAAAGAATATGCATGCAGGGCAGGAGACACAGGAGACATGGGTTCAATCTCCTGGGTTGTGGAAGATCCCCTGGAGGAGAGCATGGCAACCCACTCTAACATTCTTGCCTGCAGAATTCTATGGACAGAAGAGCCTGGCAGGCTGCATTCCATCAGATCACAAAGAATCAGACATGACTGAAGCAATGGAACACACACACATACAGCAACCCAAGATTCAAGAAAACAAAACTATATTAATCACAGTATTTCATCCTATTCCTCTTTGAGTATCAACCAGGGAATCAAAGCAAACCACAGAAGGCAACCAAAGACTATCAGAGATTTTCTGTCTCTTTATCACATTAGCCAAGAATAATTAGGAACGGTCTGAAAGGAACTGATTTTGTTTTTTTTAAGGCAACAATTCACACTTCAGCATTTATGCAAATTTGGGTAATTTAAATGTATGAGATGATTAAGAAAGAATAATCTCTTTAATTCCCCAAGAGTCTGTATGTTCTTTTCTCCTTATGCAAATTTCTAGGATAGTCTCTTCTTTGATTCTTTTCTTAGATCATCATACTGCTTAAAATAAAGCATTGTAAATATACACAATAAAATCGGAATCTTGCCTATGGCTTCATGTGAGTCTATGTAAACAATTAGCAGGAGCAGTATTTTAACTATTTTTGAATTGTCACTTGCTTATGTGGAAAATGGTGATGGAGGAAAATATAAAGGCAGATATCTATGTAAACTCTTCAGGATAACTTGTCAAGTCTGATAAATGTAGTGCCCACATCTAAACTCTTAAATGCCCTACTACTCTGTGCCCTTGCATCAATTAACATTTAATTTGACTTTTTAACAACCTCACTTATCACTAGTTTTTTCATGCCTGTGAAGCTAACAAATGTTAGCTTTTCAAAACTGACAGTTTATGATTACTTATAACCAACACAATTTCAGGGTAATGAAATAAGAGATTAATGGACCACTGGGATGCTGCAGCCACAGGGCTTGCTTAAAAAGAGAGATGAACTACAATCATGGTGAATGCCTCTTCTAAATAAACATATTTGAAGACCGTAGTCCATGGGGTCGCAAAGAGTTGGACATGATTGAGCAACTTTCACTTTCACATACTAATGTCAAGAGGGAAAACCTCAACCTAATTATATTAACAGTGCTTCTAATTGTACACTTCAGAAGTGATTTAAGGTCCCTGTCTATAAAAATTCTTCCACTACAACATATCTGGTATTGGAAGTGAAACAAAAAAATGTGTCAAGAAAAAGTATGATTTAACAGCATGAAGAAAGCAATAATTTAAGACTCAAATTAATAAAACAGTATCACTATTTTGCTATAGAAGAAAGCAATAGATGTGAAAGTAATTTTATATATTTTTATACACACATGCATATTTGATATTTAGAAAACATACTGAAATATTAACTGCATTAAACTTAAAAAAATAACTGTAGTACTGAATTAGTCAGTGCCTGAGAGGAGTCATTAAGCTGTCTTTTTGAGGATGCTCATAGCATTTTATACCTCTAAATGAAATTCTTTGAATAGAGGATCAGTGTTAAAAAGAAAATTCATGTAGGTATTTGGACATCACCCAGATACATACAAATATAACAAATATCTATATATTATATGTTTATAATACATATTTATACATATATATAAATATATTAATAGGATTACTTTACAGAAAATCAATGAACCTTGATAACCACCACATATTCAACTTCTTCCTATTCTTTAAGATCCATCCAATAAATATTAGGTTTTCAGTACCTTTCCAATACCTTTCTCTTGAATTTCCCGAGCTCTTTATTTGTTCTCTCCTTGTGCATTTTAATGTCCATCATAATTATTTCTGTAAAGGTTTTCTCTCCGTCATTAGATTGTGAGCTCCTTTCTTCCAGGGCCAACAATAATAATTGCTTTACATAGATCACCTGATCAATACATTTTTATTAAATGAAAGGAGAAATACATATATTTGAAATATATGTGTGAACTATATATAACTGGATACTCAAGTGGGTATATAATTGAATACATAGCCTAAATGAGAATATTAAAGTTCAAAAAAATGCATATCCCAAGGGAAAAATTTTAACAAATTTCAAGAAACATGGTTTGATTTAAATGATCTGAAAAGATTTAACAGTATATAACATGTTTTTTAGTTTCTCAGTCATGTCCAATGCTTTGCAGCCCCATGGACTGTAGCCTGCCAGACTCCTCTGTCCATGGAATTTTCCAGGCAAAAATACTGGAGTAAGGTGCCATTTCCTACTCCAGGGCATCTTTATGAACCAGGGATCAAATCTAAGTATCCTGTATTGGAAGGTAGAGTCTTTACCACTAGTGCCACCTGGAAAGTCTGTATATAACATATCTATCTTATAAAACATTTCTCTTTGTCATTCAGAACGATGAAAGAAACAAAGGTAGCTGTTTTCAAATTAGACATGTGTGGAATGTCTCATTATGAGCCAGGGATGGTGATGAGTACCAAGGATCTAGACACAAGAGACAAACTCCCTGTCATCAAGAAGTTTGTTTAATTAGAAACAGAGACATCAATTTGTATAACTGATCAAGCTTCACTTCCAATGGGCGCTCCCATAAAGACAAACTTCAGCTTGGAAAAGTTAGGAAAGCTGTCAACCACACATAAAGCAGAGGGCAATTTCTAAAAAGCTATATTGCAAATATAGAAAAACAGAAAGGAAGCAATAATCCTGAATAGAAAGACAATTTGATGTAGTGGTTAAGGGCCCAAGTGTTGGTATCAAATGACCTGCATTAAAATGCTCCCTCTCCTACTACTCAACAAAGTTGAAAGTGAAAGTGTTAGCCACTCAGTCATGTCTGCATCTTTGCAATCCCATGGACTGTAGCCCGCCAGGTTCCTCTATCCGTGGAATTTTTCAGGCAAGAATACTGGAGTGGTTAGCCATTCCCTTCTCCAAGGGAACTTCCCAACCCAGGGACTGAACCTGGGTCTCCTGCATTTAAGGCATATTCTTTACCATCTGAGCCAATAGTGTTATCATAAGCCAACTCTTCCCCTGACTTTTGGTCTCCTATTTCCCATCTGTAAAATGTCATCACTAAAATACTGATCAACTCTTCAGCTAGGAAACTGTTAGGATTAACTATAATAGTAAATACTTTTTATAATGCCTCCCAAATAATAAGTCTTTATATAGTGAAAGTTGATAATATTATAATTAATTAGTATTTTGTTATTATAATTTGGGAGAAAAAACTCTTCCAAAGAATAGACCTCCCCAAAAGAACACTAGACTTGTCCCCAGTCAGAGGAGTAGGGGCCTAGAAAAGCAGACTAGGGAGCAGTGGGGACTGTGACCAACAGGAGCATGGACCCCATTTCAAGGACAGACTCAACTTAGTTCAAGCCAGTCATTTACCTTCAGCAAACTGGCCTAGATTTTTTAGAGCTTCATATTTTCCAGGAAAAAAGTTGAAATCATTAAATTCATATGAAATTTCCCAGTGGTTGTGACAATGGGTAGTTTGTGACCTTTGAAGGAAACTGCTTTGAGGGAAAACTGACCACATTGTGATAGGGTTCAAAACATAGTACTCCACCATACAGCATCTTGGCATACTGGATATTTTAACATGAAGGAATTTGAGAAAACAGAAAAGGCAGCAACGTCTCTCTGAATTTCTCCCACTCTTCTCCCCTGAAGCAGATTCTAAGACTTTCCTATGAGAGATATCCTCTCTATACCTGGAAGAAAGAAACAATCCTATCTTTAAGATGGGGGGAATGCCAAGAAATATCCAAATGAACAGGTCTTTCTAAGGTTCCCTCACTTAGCTACATTTACCTCCTACTCTGTGTCCTATTATAATTCATCACGATATTCCACTCCTCATCAAACCTAGCATGAAAACACCCAGGTTTAACCATTTCTTTAAGTCTTTATTTCCTTATAATGGTTCTACATCATGTAAAACTTTCATTAAATAATTTGTATGCTTTTCTCTTGTTTATCCCTCTTTGTCAATTCTACTTTTAGACCCAGCTAGGGACTCTTAGAGGATCAAGGAAAGTTTACTCCTTCCCTATGGCTGCAAGAATTTACCTGTCCTTTACACTCAATAAAATTTGCTTTCACTTTCAGAAGAATAGAATTCTCATTGGCCCTGTAGAAATAGACACCAACTACTAGAAATAAACAAAATCTTTATCTATGTAAACAAACAACTGGTAATCACGAAACATCTGAAGGAAACAAACAGGTGATACCAAATCCCACAAAGAGCAAAGGTAATTTCTGAGGAAACTTTAAGATTTCATAAAAATAAAACATCTGATAATTATAATGACTACATTCCGAGATTGGAGAGTCTTTCAAAGAAGAAAAATGAGGAGTAAGTGGAAGAGGAAGAGGAGAAGGAGGAAGAAAATAAGAAGAAAAAAAAGAAGGAAAAGGATAAAAGGCTGCTATGATAAAGAAGCAATGATTTTTCTAAGAAAAGAATGAAATAAGGCCTCTTCAGCAATATGAACCTTGAGATTAGCATACTAAGTCAGAGAAAGACAAATATTTTATGATATCACTTATATTTGGAATCTAAAATATAATATAAATGAACTTACAAAACAGAAATAGACTTATATACATATCAAGCACGACAGGTTACTTAAGGCAACAATACTGGAGTGGGTGGCCGTTTCCTTCTCCAGGGGATCTTCCCCACCCATGGATCAACCCATGTCTCCCACGTTGCAAGCAGATTCTTTACTGTTTGAGCCACTCCAGGAAGCAAAAAATAATATAAATGAACTTATGTATGAAACAGAATAGACTTACATACATAGAAAACAAATTTATGCTCTGAAAATAGAGAAGTTATGCTTTTGTAAGGGAAATGGACCTTTGTAACAGACACCTCCATCGTAAAGGTGCCTCTCTCGCTGTACCAAAAAGAGAAGGATGACAGCGAATCACAGAATCTCATCAATATAATTTATATCTGCAGAGCAAACACGATGGTGTGACCACACACACTCACCTAGAGCCAGATATCCTGGAATATGAAGTCAAGTCGGCCTTAGGAATCATCACTACAAACAAATCTAGTGGAGGTGACGGAAATCAAGTTGAACTATTTCAAATCCTAAAAGATGATGCTGTGACAGTGATGCACTCAAGATGCCAGAAAATTTGGAAAACAGCAGTGGCCACAGGAGACTGGAAAAGGTCAGTTTTCATTCCAATCCCAAAGAAAGACAATGCCAAAAAATGCTCAAACTACCACACAATTGTATTCATCTCACACGCTAGTAAAGCAATGCTTAAAATTCTTCAAGCAATACTTGAACCATGAACTTCGATATTCAAGCTTGTTTTAGAAATGGCAGAGGAACCAGAGATCAAATTGTAAACATCTGCTGGATCATCAAAAAAGCAAGAGTTGCAGAAAAACATCTATTTCTGCTTTACTGACTATGCCAAAGCCTTTGACTGTGTGGATCACAATAAACTGTGGAAAATTCTGAAAGAGATGGGAATACCAGACCACCTGACCTGTCTGTTGAGAAACCTATATGCAGGTCAGGAAGCAACAGTTAGAAATGGACATGGAAAAACAGACTGGTTCCAAATAGGGAAAGGAGTGCATCAAGGCTGTATATTGTCACTCTGCTTATTTAACTTCTATGCAGAGTACATCATGAGAAACGCTGGGCTGGAGGAAGAGCCAGATGGAATAAAAATTGCTGAGAGAAATATCAATAACCTCAGATATGCAGATGATACCACCCTTATGGCAGAAAGTGAAGAAGAACTAAAAAGCCTCTTGATGAAAGTGAAAGAGAAGAGTGAAAAAGTTGACTTAAAGCTCAACATTCAGAAAACTAAAATCATGGCATCTGGTTCCATCACTTCATAGCAGATAGATGGGGAAACAGTGGAAATGGTGGCAGACTTTATTTTTCTGGGCTCCAAAGTACTGCAGATGGTGATTGTAGCATGAAGTTAAAAGACGATTACTTCTTGCTTGGAAGGAACGTTCTGACCAAGCTAGACAGCATATTAAAAAGCAGAGACATTACTTTGTCCAAAAAGGTCAGCCTAGTCAAGGCTATGGTTTTTCCAGCAGTCCAGTATGGATGTGAGAGTAGGACTGTAAGTGCCAAAGAATTGATGCTTTTGAACTGTGGTGTTGGAGAAGACTCTTGAGAGTCGCTTGGACTGCAAGGAGATCCAACCAGTCCATCCTAAAGGAGATCAGTTCTGGGTGTTCATTTGTAGGACTGATGTTGAAGCTGAAACGACAATACTTTGGCCACCTGATGTGAGGAACTGACTCATTTGAAAAGACTCTGATGCTGGGAAAGATTGAGGTCAGGAAGAGAAGGGGACAACAGAAGATGAGATGGTTGAATGGCATCACTGACTCAATAGACATGGATTTGGGTAGACTGCAGTAGTTGGTAATGGATAGAGAGGCCTGGCATGCTGCGGTTAGTGTGGTTGCAAAGTGTCACACATGACTGAGTGACTGAATTGAACTGAGCAAACATTATCTTTTTACCAAATTTATCCTGGTAACTTTCCCATAATTGGCTTCCTTCACACCTTTCTTTCTTTCTTCTTTAGCTGAAGGTTGTTCTAAGCCAACTCGGATTTTCTCATTTTTCCAAGCCATCTAAATGATATTTCTAAGCCTGAAGAGTTACTCAATTTTCCCCAGGGTATTTCTTCAGTTCAGTTCAGTTCAGTTCAGTCACTCAGTCGTGTCTGACTCTTTGCGACCCCATGAATCACAGCACACCACGCCTCCCTGTCCATCACCAACTCCAGGAGTTCACACAAACTCACGTCCATCGAAGTCGGTGATGCCATCCAGCCATCTCATCCCCTGTTGTCCACTTTTCCTCCTGCCCCCAATCCCTCCCAGCATCGGGGTCTTTTCCAATGAGTCAACTCTTCTCATAAGGTGACCAAAGTACTGGAGTTTCAGCTTTAGCATCATTCTTTCCAAAGAACATCCAGGGCTGATCTCCTTTAGAATGGACTGGTTGGATCTCCTTGCAGTCCAAGGGACTCTCAAGAGTCTTCTCCAACACTCCAGTTCAAAGGCATCAATTCTTTAGCGCTCAGCCTTCTTCATAGTCCAACTCTCACATCCATACATGACCACTGGAAAAACCATAGCCTTGACTAGATGGACCTTTGTTGGCAAAGTAATGTCTCTGCTTTTCAATANTTGGATCTCCTTGTAGTCCAAGGGACTCTCAAGAGTCTTCTCCAACACCACAGCTCAAAAGCATCGATTCTTCGGCACTCAGCCTTCTTCATAGTCCAACTCTCACATCCATACATGACCACTGGAAAAACCATAGCCTTGACTAGATGGACCTTTGTTGGCAAAGTAATGTCTCTGCTTTTCAATATGCTATCTAGGTTGGTCATAACTTTCCTATCAAGGAATAAGTGTCTTTTAATTTCATGGCTGCAGTGACAATCTGCAGTAATTTTGGAGCCCAGAAACATAAAGTGAGCTACTGTTTCCACTATTTCCCCATCTATTTCCAACGAAGTGATAGGACCAGATGCTTGATCTTAGTTTTCTGAATGTTGAGCTTTAAACCAACTTTTTCACTCTTCTCTTTCACTTTCATCAAGAGGTTTTTGAGTTCCTCTTCACTTTCTGCCATAAGGGTGGCGTCATATGCATATATGAAGTTATTGATATTTCTCTCAGCAATCTTGATTCCACCTTGTGCTTCTTCCAGTCCAGCATTTCTCATGATGTACTCTGCATAGAAGTTAAATAAGCAGGGAGACAATATACAGCCTTGATGTACTCCTTTCCCTATTTGGAACTAGTCTGTTGGTCCATGTCCAGTTCTAACTGTTCCCTCCTGACCTGCATATAGGTTTCTCAAGAGGCAGTTCAGGTGGTCTGGTTTTCTCATCTCTTTCAGAATTTTCCACAGTTTATTGTGATCCACACAGTCAAAGGCTTTGACATAGTCAATAAAGCAGAAATAGATGTTTTTCTGGAATGCTCTTGCTTTTTCCATGATCTACCAGATGTTAGCAACTGATCTCTGGTTTCTCTGCCTTTTCTAAAACTAGCTTGAAGTTCATGGTTCACATATTGCTGAAGCCTGGCTTAGAAAATTTTGAGCATTACTTTACTAGTGTGTGAGATGAGTGCAATTGTGCAGTAGCTTGAACATTCTTTGGCATTGCCTTTCTTTGGGATTGGAATGGAAGCTGACCTTTTCCAGTCCTGTGGCTACTGCTGAGTTTTCTAAATTTGCTGGCATATTGATTGCAGCACTTTCACAGCATCATCTTTCAGTATTTGAAATAGCACAAAGTATACAGGTTAATAAACTTGTTTGTTTTTCTTTCATTAATTTTTTTTTCCAGGGGTCTCAGACAAGAAAGAAGGAGGAGAAGGTAATGACAGAGGACGAGAAGGTTGGATGGAATCACCAACTCAATGAATATGAGTTTGAGGAAACTCCAGGAGATGCTGAATGACAGGGAAGCCTGGAGTGCTGTAGTCCGTGGGGTCACAAAGAGTCAGACACGACTGAGCAATGGAATGACAACAGATAAGAAAACAGAAGAGTAGAGGAAAAATAATTTTCCCTCTCCTACACATATCCTGGGGAAATTTCTGGATTCCAAGGATAAAGAGAAAATTCTAAAACAACATATAAAGACAAAACACTTTCTTCTAAAAATTGACATTGTATTTTTAAAGCATAGTAAAAATAAAATAGAACTGTGTTCTCAAAACTCAAATGAGAATTTTAAAGACATTTTGAAAGTTTATAGTATATTAGTTCTTCTGAAATAATTTCTTAAGAATTTACTCAATTTGCACTTCACTAAAATAACTAATAACAAGAAAAAGAAGGACATTATTTAAGAATGAAGAGAGATTCAAAAATGTTAATAATATAATTCCAAACATCTGTTGTTTTAAGCACATGAACTGTAAAACTTTATGTTACAGATAGACTCATAACGGTTTTAAGATAAACCTCTTGGGAAGAAAAAATGTGACTAAAGGAGGTAGAAAGGGAAGAGAAGAAAAGTAAGCATAACAAATAGAGAAGAGAAAAGCATGGTAGTAATAAATTCAAAATTACAAGTAAACATAAAATATGTCAATAAGTAATATTCTATCATAAAAATACATAGTCACATTAGATTCAAAACTATTAATCCAGCTGTAGATGGATAATGAGATGATAACTAAAACAAATGACACACATAGATTGAAAATATTGAGATGGAAATATACGTCTAATTTAAATATATCCTCCACACGAGTGCTCTCATCTCCCCTCAAAAAGGGGGGAAAAAAAAAAGCACCTGTGATAAAACAGAATTCAATGTCTAGAAATTATTCAAAATTGCAGGCGAAACCATCACAAATAAATTTTACAAATACTATTATGCAACAAAAAGTAGTATCGAATATAACACAAAATTCTAGAACTCTAAGTTTATAAATTAATATTCATAGAGGCAAATAACCACACAAAAATTATCGGATAAAATACACAAGAATTATGAGAAAGAGGATTCAAATAAGGTAACTTATAGGCACAATGCAAGGTAAAATAAAGAATTTTCTACTCATCAGAGAATGCACATATAGGAATAGGACATTGAAAGCTCGCTCACAAAACACTTAAGTTTCAAAAATACAAATCACAGAAAACTATAATATTTACCAAATAAAACTAGAATCTAAAAACAAAAGGATTGACCAAAATATATAGCATTTGTAAATTTTAAAACATTTCTTGGCTTTGATCATCTACCATTTACATTCTTAACATTTCAAGAAATGCTTACACTTTGAAACAGAAAAACCTATTTTAGTAATGATTCTAAATACCTGAGGAACTTTAAAAATAAAAACTTAAATCTTGGGACTCAGTCCCTGAGCAGCAATACTTGTAAAAGCTTTTCCAGGTGATCCTAAAGCGCAGCGGGTTTTGAGAAGCACAGCCTATGCAGAAGCCAGCAGACAATTTGCCCTGTGGGGCTGATGCTTTGGGGAGAAGCCAACAAGAAATTGAAAAAGCAAGTTGAAAAAAAATAAAAGCAAGAAACAAAAAGTACATCCTTGAAAAACTTTTTTTATTGCTAATGATGGAGAGACTGTTAGAATATACTTAAATATACAGAATGTGAAAATATATTTAATAAGACCAGGACTCAGAAAGAAGCATAAAGATTAAAAGTACTAGAAATGGAACTTAGGTTCTCAAATCCCTGATCCTAAACAGCTTAGGACATGTTACTTTGTTTTCACAGAATTACGAAGTACAGAGCTGTAAAGGATTCTTAGGATGGCCTGATTCAGCCCCTTTTATTTTATGATGAGGCTTCTGACTTCAGAAGTTGAGAGTATTCAGGATCACTTGGTGCAAGCTGGCCACTAGAATGTAGATCCTTTGGCTTCTAGCTGAATGTAGTTTATCCTGGTTGTAAATTAAAATGGTAATATTTCCACAGCATTACTGGGATCCTGGGGACTGCCTTCTAAGTGGCAGAGGAAACCTGTCACACTGCTTCATAGTGTCACTTTATATTTTAAAATGCTTATGTAAATGGCTTCCCTGTTAGCTCAGCTGGTCAAGAATCCACCTACAATGCAGGAGACCCTGGTTCGATTCCTGGGTCAGGAAGATCCACTGGAAAAGATGTAGGCCACCCACTTCAGTATTGTGGCCTAGAGAATTCCATGGACTGTGTGGTCCATGGGGTCACAAAGAGTCAGACACAACTGAGCAACTTTCATTCACTCACTAACAAGAGATCACGAATTTAGAAGTTAGGAACAGCAAATCAAATGCTAAGGGCAGAACTAATCTGGCAGACCCTTTTATTTGGCCCAGCATGGTGGGTATTTTCCCTCTAGCTGTAACTTCAGTGGCACCCGACTCCAGCACACTTGCCTGGAAAATCACATGGATGGAGGAGCCTGGTGAGCTGCAGTCCATGGGGTTGCGAAAAGTCGGACATGACTGAGCGACTTCACTTTCACTTTTCACTTTCACGCATTGGAGAAGGAAATGGCAACCCACTCCAGTGTCCTTGCCTGGAGAATCCCAGGGATGGGAGAGCCTGGTGGGCTGCCATCTCTGGGGTCACACAAAGTCGGACACGACTGAAGCGATTTAGCAGCAGTAACTTTAAATATCTTCAGTCATTTCCAGAATGCCACAGGTTCCATCATTTCCTATTGTTTGCACTGATTCAATTCATATATTTAATTACCTGCCTGATTTCAGCTATTAAGGATAGTTAAAATCATGAGAGTAGGTAAGATTACTCAGAGCAAAGGAAGAAGGCCATACTCCTGCATCTAATCTGAGTGCATTGGAAGTGGAAAGGACTGGGAAAAAAACAATCAAAAGGAAAGGTGTTAGAGATAAGAGGAGAAACCAAGAGAACGCTACAATTCAGTACATGAAATGAGTGTGGATGAATGACTGTATGTGCAACTGGAAACAATTTAGTCCTTATTTTATGGTCCTTAGTTTCATTACTGGTTGGAAGAGTTAAAAGAAAAAGTTGATAAAATTGTATTGTATGTGTGTGTGTATTATTGAAAACAGGAAAAGGAAGTTTGCAAAGTCGTAGATTGAGTCCCTGGAGAATCTTTGAGGAAATGCTCGACATCTATCAAATAAGATCAGTAAGTTTCTAACCAGAAATGGTGATTTAACAAGCTGCAACTTTTATCACCAACTTTATCCCTGCCCTCAACTGCAATGACCACCTGCTGGATTAGAAAATAAGAGAATGTTCTCTTTTTTTTTCAATGTCTAATTAATACTGTCTTGCTTAGATACTGTTGAAGAAAGTGCCAATTAATGTCACCATCCAGGAATGGAATTTTCACACAGCTTTAGACAGCATGAAAAAGCTGATACATTCTGGAACACCATTCTTGTTTGATCAAACACTCTTCAATTTATAATAATTAAGAAAATCACACATCTCTAAACACATAAACTTTCATATACCATTTCTAAGAAGAAAATACAAAATGCAGGAAGACTATGAACTCAAATACATAACAGAATCCACACTTTCCCTTTAATATCTGAATACAAACTCCTTAAGGTCAAGGACTGGTCATCATAGCTAAACAGCTCAGCATAACCACTAATACAAAACAGAAGATATTTTTTTATGATGCTGCTGCTGCTGCTGCTAAGTCACTTCAATCGTGTCCGACTCTGTGCGACCCCATAGACGGCAGCCCACCAGGCTCTCCCGTCCCTGGGATTCTCCAGGCAAGAACACTGGAGTGGGTTAAGCACTGCCCATTAAGAACTAACAGCTAGGAACTATAGGATCTGGGTAACCAACAGCCAGGCAGCATCATAGAAAGAATTCCATTGAGGAGACAGATAACATTCCTCATTCCACTTCCAACCTCCGCTTATCCTAGGCTTCAACTATGTGGAGGTGCAAGACTTTCATTTGCATGCATTCTTGCCTTTGTCCACTATTTACATATCAATCACTTTGACCAACTCTCAATTGCAAGAAAGAAGTCTAAGGGAGGGCATGTCACACAATTCAGGCAAACAAAATGCAAAGGAAAAATGCTTGGGACTTTTGAGAACTATTTTACTTCCTCATAAGACACAGTGGCAGGACAGTCTTTATCCACTCTACTCCTTCCTTGCTGATTGTAACGATGTCATGTGTAGAGATGACGTTTGGAGGACTGGCAGCCATGTGATCAGATACTAGATATCACCATCAGTGTAGATGATAGGAAAGAAAGAGTGTGTGTCCTTGGTAACAGAACTAAGCCAGCCACTAAACTAATGTGGAGACTGCCTCACTAACTTCTCATTACGGTAATAAGAAATGTTTTTCTGGTTTAACTCACTATTAGTCAGATATTCTATTTCTTTTACCCAAATATTGCAATATAATATCATACACTAAGGCACAAACTATTTCTTGGCTACTGACAGCCATTCTCCCATCGTCTTCTTTGCCAGAAAAGTGGCAGTCCACTATGGGACTGAAAATGCCAGGGGCTTGCTTTCCCATCTTCACTTGTTCGTCACAACTATGTAATGCTACCTTGGCCTGTCATTGCAGGGGGAAGTAGTGCATGAAAGTGTTCTTGTGAAGATTTTCTCCTTCCTAAATGAGATACCTACTAAGAAGCTTTTGTTTCCTTTTTATGTTTTAACATGCTGTGTGAAGATGTGACTGAAGCTATGACAGCCATTTTGCAATCATGAACAGATAGCCAACAGAACTAGAGAAAAACCAACCAACATCCATGACACTTTTGAGCAGTTGAACCAATACTGGAATCAATTGCCTTATTCTGTACTTACGGATAGCTGAGCAAAATAAAGTCCTAAATTTAAGTCACTTTTAGTTGAATGTTATTTTATTGATCAAGGATTTCTAACTGAAACATTCATCAAATAGTGTTGTTGTGAGAATTCATGAGAAAATTTGGGTAAAGTGTCTAGTGCTTTTACAAAATGAGTATTAGAAAGCTTTAACTAATATTACTATTTTTAGTAAGTATATGTATTATAATATCTGCCTAGACCCCTCCCTTTCTCTAGTACCATCAGTTGGCTTATTTTAGGAAAATGGCCCCCTGCTTTACAGGTTCCATCACACTATCTGATGGGAACTGTCTTCTAAAAAGATCCAAATTCACAGGTCACACTCTTGGTCCCAGAGAAGAAATTAGTACCAAGTTGAGTTAAATATCATGCTCCTTCACACTGGTTACATTCATTAGTACAGTAGCTGAATCAGATACTCTAGATACTCATCAAAGACCTCCAGATACTCATGATAGCAGGCTTATGGGGAAAACCTGCCAGAGAGGATGAAACACAGAAAGAAAGACAGGGATAAGAGAAAATAAAAATAATCCGATTGTTCTCAAACCTTTGATTTCAGTTTCTCAGGTCCCAGTGTTGCACTGGTTATTGTGTTCCTGAAGTGTGGATATATATCCCCTCTGTGAAATGCCCTATTATCATGTTAACATATTAGCTGGAATTGAATTAGAGTTATTAGTTACTATAGTTACTAGATTTCTGATTAACACATTGTTTTCTATCTTATGAAATCTCACCCTTTATAAAATGTCAATTATCAACTCTATTCATTCAGCAATATCGATTTAGTATGTACAAAATGGCAAGCACTGTAATAAACAGTACAGATTCAAAGATGACCAAAACATAGGCTTTCCTTCAAGTTGCCTAATCTTCACAGAAATCCATGTGTCAAGACCATTCCAAAGAAGATATTAAGTACCTGAAAGAGCTGTGGAAATGGAAAAATAAAAGCAGGCAAGAAGGCTATTTGCTCTAGTCTAGACTGAAGATCCAGGTGCTAAAGAACAGTTGCCAAATGGGACAACAACTGGGAGTCTGAAAGGACAAATAGAATTTGGCCAGGGAGATTGCACTCAGAGAAGTAATTGGATCAGCTATTTGTTGAACCATTAGGACTTATAGACAAATTAAACAGGGGGGCTGAAGAAGTAAACTCTACTCTCAAAATTTGGGTTAATTCTTGGATTTATCACTAAGTGGGAGAAAAGAAGATAAAATATGGATACATGAGTTTCAAGCACCTTTGAGAAATTCAAATGTA
This sequence comes from Neotragus moschatus, assembly GCA_006410615.1. Classification (NCBI taxonomy): domain Eukaryota; kingdom Metazoa; phylum Chordata; class Mammalia; order Artiodactyla; family Bovidae; genus Neotragus; species Neotragus moschatus. The sequence continues at coordinate 466,658 of SJYA01000112.1, forward strand.
GATAGTAAAAACTTTGATATATGGGCTGGAACTAATTTTCTTAAGTGGCTTGTCCTACAAATATATATTAAGGAATTATCAGCATATAGATGACAACTGGAGCCCTGAAAGTAAATGGCATTATAGGAAGAGAAGGTAGAGGAGAGAAAAAGGTACAAAAATGGAACCCTGGGGAGCACATCCTGCCACGAAAACCAATAGAGCAGAATTTCAAAAAGAGAGTGGTCAATAATTCATACCCAGGGAGAGAAAGAGAAAAGTTAAGTTAGTACTAAAATCTGTCCTTTGATTTTAGCGACAACCTTGACAACAGCAGGTTCAGTTTGTAGAATATGATTATATGAATTGAATAATGAATACAAGGTGTGCAAGTATGGATGAGACTGTAAATTACTATTACTCTTTTGAGAGGCTTAGTGATGAAAGGGAAAAGAAGACCAGGTAGTGCCTGAAGTCTTTGTTTTTGTGGTTTGCTTATTTATTATGAGGCAGATACGTGGGCATGTTTATACACTTAGATGAAGATCCATTACTTAAAGTCAAAGATGAGTCAGAGAAAGCAAGCGTGAAGATGATATCAACAGGATCAGATCAAGCTAGATTTCAGCCAACTCTCTATCCTAAACCTTCCCCAGTCCACAAGGCCCGCACAGTACTCAGTCCCAAGCTACTTCCCCATCTATGCTCCTCCACCACCTCTTGTTCACTCCACTTCAGACACGCTGGTCTCTTTAGTCCACAAATAAACCAAGCACACTCCAGCCTCAGAACTTGTGTATTTTCTCTCTACTGCTCCTAGAAAGTGATTCTTTCAAGATCTGCTGGACTCCGGTCCTAATTTCCTTCAAGTCTGAGTAGATATCACCTCATCAATGAAGCCTTCCATGACTACTCTATTAAGTAGCCACAATTCTGCTGTCTCCCCCACTCTCTAGCCCTCCTAACCTACTACATGGTTTTGATAGTTCTTATCATGTTCAAACATATTATATATCTGCCCATTTATCTGCTTATTGTCTGCCTTCTTTCCCATAATGAAAATTAAAACTGTTTATTTGTAATACCATATTTCCAGTATCTAAACAGTGCAGATGGTGACTGCAGCCATGAAATCAGAAGACTTCTTGGTGGGAAAGCTATGACGAACCTAGACAGTGTGTTGAAAAGCAGAGACATTACCCTGCCAACAAAGATCTGTATAGTCAAAGCTATAGTCTTCCCAGTGGTCACGTATGATTGTGAGAGCTGTACCATAAATAAAACAGAATGCCAAAGAATTGATGCCTTCAAACTGTGGTGCTAGAGAAGATTCCTGAAATTCCTTTGGATAGCAAGGAGATCAAACCAGTCAATCTTAAGGAAAATGAATCCTGAATACTTGTTGGAAGGACTGATGGTGAAGCTGAAGCTCCAGTATTTTGGTCATCTGATATGAACAGCTAACTCACTGGAAAAGTCCCTCATGCTGGGAAAGATTGAGGGCAGAAGGAGAAGAGGGCATCAGAGGATGAGATGTCTGGATGGTATCACCAATGCAATGGACATGAACTTGGGCAAACTCTGGGAGATGGTGAGGGACAGGTAGGCCTGGCATGCTGCAGTCCATGGGGTCTCAAAGAGTGAGAAATGACTGGGCAACCAAACAACAACAAACAGTGGCTGACACTTGATAGGTGCTCAAATAAATAGTGATTAAACAGATGAATTAATTAAAGAAAAAAGAGGATGTTTCAGTACAAGCTAAATTAGAAGAGAGGAAAGCCACAGGGAAGTCAGATGAGGAGGAAAGAAAAGAATAGAGCGACCAAAGAGCAGACTTCCAAGAAGAGACTCAAAGCAATGAGAAAAGAGGTTGGATCAGAGCTTAGAGCATGAGTATAAAACTGACAGACCACATCTGCGTATGGGTTGCCAACAGCCATAGTGACCCCTGGAGAGTGGAGACCTGAGGTACAATGAAGAGGAAGCTCTTTGGAGTCCAGAGAACCAGAAGGTCGTTATGCTGAGGTGTTGGCTGTGTTGTGGTCATCATAGTGAACATTTCCTGGGGTAATGGCAGGAAGCCGTGTGCAGAAGCAAACAAGTGAGTGTCATTCCTGAGTGAACCAGGGATGTCGGGCGATAGTGAGGGGTGAGATGGAGGGCAGGGGCAGAAGGCTTTGGGACGTAGCTGCTTGGGACAGATTTGAAGACAGTAAATGGGCCTGGATTTTCTAGAAATACACAACCTGTGACATAAAGAAATGAAGAGCTAGTAAGACTAAAAGTTTTTTAATTTTGTTTTGTTTTACCGTGGTGACCTATCTAAAAATTTTTCTTTAAGTTTCAAATGAAAACAATGAAATGGTGGAGAATTTTCTTGGTGCCCCTATAGAATGGAATCCAGAGGAACCTCACTGTAATGAAGAATCTGACTCTACTTGCTAACAGCTTTTAACTTTCCTCCTGCCCTTGTGACCTTCATCTGGGAAAGCAGATAAGAAAGCATGGGTGCCCTTGCCTTCAGTGCCAGCAGGAGATTCAAACCAAATAAGCCCTCACACTCTGTCCAGCTCCCACCCCTCTCCCCCAACCATAATGAAAACCCCACACTGGACTCCTTTTGTTGCTCTCACAAGTCATTTTCTGACCAGATTGGAAAGCCTGCCCTGCTCTTCCCCAAAAGTCTCATCAGGTAAGTAGTAAACCTTTTCATACCTTCTGTGCGTATCTCAGTACTGACATCTGATCCAGGTTATGGGTGGGGATCGATTCTGTTTCTACGTGTACCCACAAAACCCGGCTACTAAAGACACTTTTCAGCAAACCCTCACTGATCTTATCAGGGAAAATAAGTCACTCCTTAACGTATGCTCTCACTTCTGTTTATATCTTTAGTGCTCACTACAGTCAAATATTTATTATAACTGACTGTGCATGTATCTGTTATTACTCTGATTAAGATTCTTGAGGATAAAACTGGCATTTTTTCTCTTTATATTCCCTAGGATTTCATCAGAATGCTTAATAAATATTTGATTCATTGAAATTTTTAGGAGGTACAAGGGCAGAGTGGCATTCCCTTGGTGACCTGGGAGTTTTAGTTTTGATCTGAAGCTTTAAGAACACCGCTTGAATGTATTCTGTCCCCCATGAGCTCTCGGAGTCCATGATATAGTTCAAATCATTATATAAAAACAGCAAAGCACAACCTAAAGATCACTTTAAAAAGATCAATTCTTTCCAAGCTGCTTTCATTCCCCTTATGGAATTACGAAACAGAAGGCTTAGTTGAAGATCCCTAAAAGTTCATTCATTTTCCGTAAGAACTAGGAGAACGCTCATAAAACCAGTTTTGAATAGGAAACCACCCATATGTTTTATGCTGTTTTTCAGGCAGTTAGCCTAATTAAGCCTCCTAGGCAGGTTAGAGTCCCCCTGTGGAAACTAAATTGAGTTTAAATACAGAATTATCTCAAAATCTATGAGCTTTTGATTGATGCCCCAGTTAATTTTGACAACTGAAGTGGCTTCCTGCTTATCTTCACTTTAGAAAGATGAATAATTATGGAAATACCTTCATTAACTCTTTGATGACTGTCACTGGAATTTATAGAAGTTATTATGCCTAAACCCAAGGCCTAGGAGAGAAAAATAATCAGTCTATTAGGCATATCTGCTTCAAATTTTCATCTTGTTCCACTTCACTGTCATACTCACAGGCACTGCCTGAAATATGAAATTGTGTGGCCAGTGATACAAGAGAAGATTAAGAAAGAAGTCTCCACTCAGATGAACATGGCTCTCACCAGTACCAGGACCCCTTACATCTCAAGATTGTTTTTTAATCTCAGGTGCTGGGAAAGATTGAAGGCGGGAGGAGAAGGGGATAACAGAGGATGAGATGGTTGGATGGCATCACCGACTCAATGGACATGAGTTTGAGCAAGCTCCAGGAGTTGGTGATAGACAAGGAGGTCGGGCTTGCTGCAGTCCATTGGAGTCCAGTTAGTTTCAAAGGGTTGGACATGACTGAGCAACTGAACTACTAACTGACTGACCAACAGATTGTATTGTCTGTACCTTCATATCATTTCAGCCTGAATAAGCAAGCATTCAAATACTGTAATAGAACCTTTGCTCTAAAGAAAGGGGTCCATCTCAGTCTAATAAGCAAGCATTCAAACACCATAACAGAATCTGTACTCTAAAGAAAGGGGTACATTATGAGGCACCCAGAAATACAAATAAGAAAGTGAATAAATTCAAGGGGATAAAAAAAATTCTTGGAGTTAGTTTCACATAGTCAGAAAAAAGGGAATTAACCAAAATTATACAACTGAAGTTATACAACCCATGTCTACTAGGTTCATCAAGGCTAGCTTGTTGAAAGTGCTCCTTGTGTTTTCATTCATTATTAACCCTTTACAAATAAAAATTTCACTCATTTTACACTTTTTACATTTTACCTCTTTTTGAAAATGATTTAAACAAGAACTCTGAAATATCACATATTATCCTCAATGTTTTCCTTTAGAAAATGAAGTCAATCATACTATCCCAGAGAGGTCCAGGGATGATCTTAGGTGATTGTAGTGCAGTTGAAAATCCTTTTTAAGTGGAAAAAGTATTAAATCAATGTTTGTTATGTATAACAAACACTAGGCAGATTTGTCCTTCCTATGCTTAGATCCCTGAAAGTGCAACTGGGGAAAAAGGGAAGAACTTTGAAATAGAATTTAAAAGATTTAGATCCTTTCAAACTTCATCCTAAGAGCAAGTTACTTACTCTCTCCAAGTTGCATCTCTAAAGAGAGTCCAGGGTTCTATGATCTCTGTGGTAGGTGCAAAAAAGGTCCAAACTTTTCTCCTCTCTTTATCCATGCCTTTTGTCCAGATGGCGCCTTCCCCTCAGCTTCTAGAGTTTTGGCTATAGGACTTGATTTTGCAAATATAATGCTTCAGGATTAATAATGCAGCAGCTCTAAACCCAGTTCTTCGGAGGCCTTGTGTGCTTCCCTTGCTCTCTTGCATCCCTGTCGTCACTCTGAGAACACACCCAGACAGGCCTCCTAGAGGATGAGAAGCATGTGGAGCAGAATCCAATTGGCCAACTTGTCCTAGCCCAGTCCATCCTAACTCAACCAACAAGCCCAGCTACAAACAGCAGTGCTATCTAACTGGCCTCATGAGCAAGAAACCGTTATTATTATTTGTCATCACAATTTTATGGCTATTTGTTTTACAGGAATATTGTGGTGACAGATAACTGATACCATCGCCAGCTTCCCAGGCCAAATCATGATATTACTATGCATCAGGAAAAATAATATAAGCAAAAGCTGGTTTATAAATCATAAAACTCTTTCCAAAAGTATAATTGATAAAGTTATCTGGATGACCTATCATATTAAAAGCCTAGGTAAAATGTGCTATAATTCCTTGGTACACATATGCTATATGTTTAACAAATATTTTAGAGTGTGGTTTTACACAATTTATTCATTTATTTATTCATGTATGAGAAGTCCAGAAAGATTTCAATTTTAATAAAAACACAATAAAATTGCCTATAAATTATTTATAAGATTCTCATATTGGTTTTTTAATAGAAATGTGTGTGTTAGTCGCTCAGCTGTGTCTGACTCTTTGCAGCCCCATAGACTGTAGCCTGCCAGGCTTCTCTGCTCATGGAACTCTCCAGGCAAGAATACTGGAGTGGGTAAGAGAATGGGTGATTCTCTTACCAGGGGACCTCTTCTCCAGGGGATCTTCCTGATCCATGGATCAAACTCAGGGCTCCTGTATTACAGGCAAATTCTTTACTGTCTGAGCTACCTGGGAAGCCCTATAGTTCTAGAGAATGACAGCATTCACCTTATCTGTCCTTAAACAAAAGCACATGTAAATCATTCCAGACAATTGTCTATCATATCATTCTCTTTAAGTCCTCTAGGAAGTCTACATCTACTTGCTAAGTATGTCAGGTTTTAGCAATCATTTCTTTCAGAAATATTACCATCTCATTATTTAAATCTCTTCTGAATTAATCTAAGATGCAATATTTTCTGTATTGCAACTAATGACTTCAATGACTAATTGAATACTCACAATCATTCTTTTGTATAATCCTCAGGGCAACTAGCCTTTTTTGCCTTTAAGCTTACCAGCAATTAATTTTGTTTTTATGGTGATAACATGTACTCTAAATATATAATTATTAACCAAGAAAGCTTATAATAGTCTATCAGTGATTTCACATTTTAAGTTATACAGTTCTTAATCTATAGAAGGGAAATACAATCCTTCCAAACTTGAAGGATTCCTCTCAGAGACAAAAATGCCCCAATATACCCTTAAGTACACTCTCTTGCATGTTCAATCATCTTTCTAAGCACAGTGCATGCATGCTAAGTCATTTTGATCATGTCTGACTCTGCAACCCTATGGACTACAGCCCACCAGACTCCTCTGTACATGGGATTCTCCAGATAAAAATATTGGAGTGGGTTGCCATTTTCTACTCCAGGGGATCTTTCTGATCCAGAGATCAAATCTTTGTCTCTTATGTATCCTGCATTGACAAGCACCACCTGGGACTCCTTTCTAAGCACAGTACCTGCTATGATAATAATTAATATGATCCCCTGAACCAAAATGGGGGAAAGAAGTGTATAACCTCAGGAATTTGCTAGACATTTTTTGAGCAGTTTTTTAGTTTAGTTGCTCAGTCATGTCCGACTTTTTGTGACCCCATGGACTATAGCCTACCAGGCTCCTCCATCCATGGGATTTTCCAGGCAAGAGTACTGGAGTGAGTTGCCATTTGAGCAGTTCTGGTGGTCAAATAGCAAAGCTCAGGTCCCTCCCACAGTCATGATTGGTGGACCTACCATTGATGCCCAAGGGCCTACCATTCTTTCCCTTCTCTGCTACTCCCCCAAGTACTTTCAGGGCTGCTTACTGGTTGTTACTACCCCAAGAACCATTTTTTCTAGGAGATTATCCAACACTTGCAATGAGAGATTTTGCTTAATAAAGGCAAGGAACATTAAATAGACTATTCTTTCATTTTCATAGCACAGCATAGTCAGATAGGATTCTAACAGAAGCATGTTAAACAACTGTGCTGAACCAGAATTATATTGTATTTAAGAGTTTTATTCAACTGGTTAAATGTCTCACGTTATGTAAAACAGAGCACCCCTAAGAAATACCAGTGAGGTTTGTGTTCCTACAAAAATATTTAACTTGTTTTGGGTAATACTACAAGAATTCATAGACATATGCNACCTGGGAAGCCCTATAGTTCTAGAGAATGACAGCACTCACCTTATCTGTCCTTAAACAAAAGCACATGTAAATCATTCCAGACAATTGTCTATCATATCATTCTCTTTAAGTCCTCTAGGAAGTCTACATCTACTTGCTAAGTATGTCAGGTTTTAGCAATCATTTCTTTCAGAAATATTACCATCTCATTATTTAAATCTCTTCTGAATTAATCTAAGATGCAATATTTTCTGTATTGCAACTAATGACTTCAATGACTAATTGAATACTCACAATCATTCTTTTGTATAATCCTCAGGGCAACTAGCCTTTTTTGCCTTTAAGCTTACCAGCAATTAATTTTGTTTTTATGGTGATAACATGTACTCTAAATATATAATTATTAACCAAGAAAGCTTATAATAGTCTATCAGTGATTTCACATTTTAAGTTATACAGTTCTTAATCTATAGAAGGGAAATACAATCCTTCCAAACTTGAAGGATTCCTCTCAGAGACAAAAATGCCCCAATATACCCTTAAGTACACTCTCTTGCATGTTCAATCATCTTTCTAAGCACAGTGCATGCATGCTAAGTCATTTTGATCATGTCTGACTCTGCAACCCTATGGACTACAGCCCACCAGACTCCTCTGTACATGGGATTCTCCAGATAAAAATATTGGAGTGGGTTGCCATTTTCTACTCCAGGGGATCTTTCTGATCCAGAGATCAAATCTTTGTCTCTTATGTATCCTGCATTGACAAGCACCACCTGGGACTCCTTTCTAAGCACAGTACCTGCTATGATAATAATTAATATGATCCCCTGAACCAAAATGGGGGAAAGAAGTGTATAACCTCAGGAATTTGCTAGACATTTTTTGAGCAGTTTTTTAGTTTAGTTGCTCAGTCATGTCCGACTTTTTGTGACCCCATGGACTATAGCCTACCAGGCTCCTCCATCCATGGGATTTTCCAGGCAAGAGTACTGGAGTGAGTTGCCATTTGAGCAGTTCTGGTGGTCAAATAGCAAAGCTCAGGTCCCTCCCACAGTCATGATTGGTGGACCTACCATTGATGCCCAAGGGCCTACCATTCTTTCCCTTCTCTGCTACTCCCCCAAGTACTTTCAGGGCTGCTTACTGGTTGTTACTACCCCAAGAACCATTTTTTCTAGGAGATTATCCAACACTTGCAATGAGAGATTTTGCTTAATAAAGGCAAGGAACATTAAATAGACTATTCTTTCATTTTCATAGCACAGCATAGTCAGATAGGATTCTAACAGAAGCATGTTAAACAACTGTGCTGAACCAGAATTATATTGTATTTAAGAGTTTTATTCAACTGGTTAAATGTCTCACGTTATGTAAAACAGAGCACCCCTAAGAAATACCAGTGAGGTTTGTGTTCCTACAAAAATATTTAACTTGTTTTGGGTAATACTACAAGAATTCATAGACATATGCTTTAATGAACCATACAGAACATCAAAATTGCCTCATTGTATTACAAGTTCACTTAGGCAGAGAATTACAACTGCTAATGTAGAGAAAAGGATACTTTTATAGAGTCTGGATTATTGTTTTTTTTTTTTTATTTTTGCTAAAATACATAGGGTAAATTCTTCTCCACCCTCTCTCTTCTCCCTGCCTAAGTACTTTAGGAAGTATTTTAAATCAAACTCTGCTATGTGCCCTGTAATATCTATAAAGTGTGTGTGTGTGTGTGTGTATGAGGTCAGTTGTCTTCAACTTCTTGCAGCCTCCTGGACTGTAGGCTGCCAGGCTCCTCTGTCCATAGAATTTCCCAGGAAANGACACCAGTGGTACAAGTACCAAAGAATTTCTAAGAAGAAGCATCCATGACGAAATCAAAGTTTTTCACTGTACAACTTCCTTTTTAGTTTCCTTTTCAATTTAGCTTAAAGAAGTATCCTTTATTTTTATTATTTCCACCCTATTTTCTCATAGTCACAGAACTTAGACCTCAGAGAAACTTGGGAAATCATATAACCCAATTCATTCATTTTACATGTAAGAAAAAGAAAGATATTTAATGTAGCCAGGTCCCATGATACCAGACCAGGTGTTCTTTTACTTTTATCAGGCCTCCTCCCCACTCTACAATGTTCCTAGGGGGAAAATTTTCAGCTTTATTTCCAACTCTTTTCTGAATGTAGCTTCCAAAGATAACTACAACTAGAAGCCCCCATATAAATTATGTCTAATGATTTGGAAAGGGTGATGGAGTTTCACACTGAAGGTTTATCTCTCAAATCCACACTTCACATTCAGTAGTTAATACCTCTTAGCAAATACATCCCTTCCTGAGAAATTAATTAATCCTGATTATAAAAATTTAGTTCCCAAGGATTCAAAATCATATTTATCCAAGAGACTTAACTTAGGTAAATGGTTTCCTGTTAATTACCCCATAAATGCATCTTCATGCTTATAGATAAAAAAAAAAAAATTAAAGTTTCAGTTAAAACTCCAGGAAAGCATGTGCTATTTGCAAAACATAGCTTCTGATGAAATTTTATTTTCTATTTGTCAAATATAATTTGCAGCTGTGTATAAACAAACTTTCCAATTGCTATAGAAAGTCTAATTTTTAATTTCCTTAAATAAAATTCATGGAGTATGAAGCAAACAGCTAAGAGGAGATATATTTAAAAGATGCAAATTTTTATTCTGTTCTTGCCATATTTTCTCAAACTGAAGCATCTGGTGTCAAATTCAAGAATTAGCACTAACATTACAAAGGCATTGTTTCACTGTTGAGTAGTGAAACAGTGTTCCAGGAAGAGATAAAATCATCTGGTAAGCATAACAAAAGTAAATTAGAGTTAACATTAAAAGCTGTAAAAAAAAAAAAAATCTATAAGAGATACAAATGGTTTCTTGCTTATTTATGTTTCTGGTTTTATCTTTGAGTTAAAAGGAAACAGTTTCCATTATAAAATGTAATATAAATAACAGATATATATATTTATTTCTGAAATAGTATCTCAGAAGGAGTAGCTTTGTGGTATATATTATTGTAGTACATTAAATATGAAGAGTAGGTATGCCATCCTAAAATATGCTTCATTGCTGGAAGGATTATTCAAAATAATAAAGCACAAAGCAATTTCAAAGATGCAGTTTTGAAAAAAATGGTTCCTACCTCCTCTGTTTTGCCTAAAAGCAGGACACAAAATGTCAAGTTGTCTCTCCTCCCCTTTCTACCAAGAAGAGAGAAGTTAGCCAGCCATTAGAGATAACTCTAGACCCTTATCAGTCCAAAGATATCACTAGATGAGCCTACATGACAAACCTTCAACTAGCTCTTATATAGTCTCATCTGTATCCACAGTTTACACATTCACAGATTCAACCAACTTCAAATTGAATATATTTTCCCCCAAATTCCAGAAAGTTTTAAAGAAACTAAATTTGCAACACACCAGCAACTATTTACATAGCATTTATGCTTTATTAAGTATTTTGGTATCTGTGTGGGGTCCTAAACCCATGGATATCAAAGGATGATTATATTCCATTTGTTCCTCCAATTAATAATCTTTACATAGTTTGCTAGTCTACAAATTGAATGTCTTTTTCCTTTGTCTTGTCACTCCTCTAAAAATTTGCTGTTCTTTCTTATCATTAGGGATTCATGGACTGTGATTTTATTCAATGAAAAACCTATTCCTAACATTTTTTTTTTTAATTCAGATGCTCAACTTGCTCAGATTTAGCCAATAGGAAGCCCCTTCAAGTTGGTGCCTTGTCTTTTTGATGAGTCCTCATCACTCTAAGTACTTCCTTACTTTCTAGCATAGCAAAGTATCTCAGGGTTATCTTTTATTTTCCCCACACTGGCCCTTGATATCAACTATTTCTCCAAGGAGCCCTGGTTTCTTTTAGAGAATAGTTTTTAGTAATCAAGAAATGGGCACTAGGTGTGCTCACTGGTAATGGAATGGCATTGCTTCCAACTGTTCAGTTTACAAAGCTTGAAAAGAGAAAACACATGTAATGTGCACACATATACATACACCATTAGTTCATTTTAATACCTCCAAATCTAATTCAGTGCCACAGGGTTTATTCTAGTCTTCCATCTATTCCTATTTGTAACTCTCTTCTACAACGTTTAGAAACTGGGTTTCCATTATCCTCAATGTATTTACTCATTTTCTCAGGCTTACACTACACTAAAAGGAATTTCAGAACCTCTAACTCATACCTCTGTGGTAAGCAGCTATTAGAATTCAGTAGCTTGGGGGTAGTAAAACTTAGACTCAATCTAATGCACAAATGTTAAGGGTACAATTTGATGAATTTTTGACAAATGGATACATCCATTAGCGTCCATTCCTAAAGACATAAAATATCTCCACTTACTCCAGAAAGTTCACTGATGCTCCATCTTAGTTAATCCCTCTATTTTTCTGGATTCATTCATTTGCTTAACCATAGACTAGTTCTCAAAATAGTTACCACTTACCTGTTCTGAAAATTTAAATGTATTTAATTACATAGGTACTTCTTTGTATACAGCTTCTTTCACTCAACTCACTCCAGTATTCTTGCCTGAAAAATCTCATCAGATGGAGAAGTCTAGCAGGCTACAGTTCATAAGGTTGCCAAGAGCTGGACACAACTGAGCAACAGAGCATACACACACATACAGCCTACAATGCACAAGACAGTCCCTCACAACAAAATTCATATATCCCCAAATGTCAATAAAGCCAAGCTTAAGAAACCTTTGTCCAACTCAAATTGGTAGGAGGGGAAAGAGATGGAAGAAAATACATATCTTGGTTTCATTAACTTACAATTGAGATGATTAAGTGTTTAAACCAGTGAAAACCACACAATAACATGACTCAGATATAAGTGCCTAGGTTGATCTGAAGTCACCGGGGCTTCCTTGGTNAACCTTTGTCCAACTCAAATTGGTAGGAGGGGAAAGAGATGGAAGAAAATACATATCTTGGTTTCATTAACTTACAATTGAGATGATTAAGTGTTTAAACCAGTGAAAACCACACAATAACATGACTCAGATATAAGTGCCTAGGTTGATCTGAAGTCACCGGGGCTTCCTTGGTGAAAGGAATCTAAGCCAATGCTTTCCATAACTAAAAAGCAAAAAGGAGAGCAGGTTTACCTCTTACAGAAGGAGTCACATTAGTAAAGGGTTACTGTTAAGCTAAATTAAAACAAATCAGTGACATTTTCCTCTTCATTATGTGCACAAATCTCCCATAAAAATCAATGAAAACCACATCTGTGTAACAGAGATCAGAATGCAGCAAATTTCAACTCTGACGTGTTATCCCTTCCAGGGCTCATAAACCCCACAATTGTTGCTCAGGAACAGGAAGAATGTGTGATGAGCACAGTGGCTGAAGCCAAATCCTCAATGAATCATCCAGAACAGAATGATTTCTCTAGTTTATTAGGCAGCTGAGAAATCTTAAGGTTTTGGATGTGGTCACAACTAGGGCAGAACTCCTGGGAATTCCAAACTGAAAGGGGAGCCCACTGCACTTACAAAAACACTATTTCTCTCAATTATCAACATGGCCTATGTTTACTGTAGAAAATACAAAAATATATGAAACTATAAATAAAAATGTGTGTGCCAAGTTGCTTCAGTAATGTCTGACTCCTTGCAAATCCATGGACTGTAGCCTGCCAGTCTCCTCAGTTCATGGGATTCTCCAGGCAAGAATACTGGAGTGGGTTGCCTTGCCCTTCTCCAGGGGATCTTTCCGACCCAGGGATTGAACCCCTGTCTCTTGCATCTCCCACATTGGCAGGTGGGTTCTTTACCACTAGTACCACCTGGGATGCCCTACCACCTGGGAATTAATAGATAAAAATCATTATCTATTAATTCATCATCCAGAAGCTATCACTCTTTGGCAGAGCTCCCATTAGGTGAAATTTGTCTATGTAATTCCTTTTTTTACTTACTCAGGATCTATCTGAATATACAATGTTAAACTCTGGCTCTTTTATGGAACATTTTCTCAAGTGACTAAGAAAATCTGTGAAGTGTCATTTTGATATGTACCCTACTAGTAAGTTACCAGGTTTTATCATAATTTTTTCTCACCAATTTTATTTCTTATTGGACATCTAGATTGCTTCATACGGTTCACCATTCCAAATAGTACAATGGCAACTATCTTTGTGCAGATATATCTCTCCACATTTTGTATTATTTTCATAGCATACAATCCCCAATGTGTAATTGCAAGAAATAATTTAGACCATTTTAAGATTCTTTATATATATACTTTTTTTTTTTTTTCTGGTAAACATTGCATTAATTTACCTTGCCTAGAGCAGTATATTCTCCCATCACCTATAAACCGAGCAGATTTTTAACTCTACTTGTTATATCAGGTACTTTGGTATTTATTTGTTATATTTTCTCCCTCTCAGAGGCAAGTGACAGAAGAAGGGATCACATCAGGTAAAACTGTTAGGATTAATTTTTCCTTCAGTTGATAATAATACATGATGTTTTGCTGTCAGATGTCAAGATAAAAAACAAAGAATTCTAACAGCCTAGGAAATACTGAACTGAAATTATAACAATTTTACCTTTTTGGGTATGAGACATTTAGGCTTCAGATGATGAAAAAGTTCTCCAAGTACATCTGCTCTGTAAAGTCAAATATAAGTTTTTTAAAATTCAGTCTTTGTATGTGGGAGTAAAAGCAACAAATCACCAACGCTATTATGTTTTCCTATATGGTTGCTGCTGCTGCTGCTGCTAAGTCGCTTCAGTGGTGTCCGACTCTGTGCGACCCCATAGACAGCAGCCCACCAGGCTCCCCCGTCCCTGGGATTCTCCAGGCAAGAACACTGGAGTGGGTTGCTTTAGTGGGCAGAATTGAGCTGGGTCAACGAGTATCAGAATAGATGTTGCTGCTGCTGCTGCTAAGTCGCTTCAGTCGGGTCCGACTCTGTGCGACCCCAGAGACGGCAGCCTACCAGGCTCCCCCGTCCCTGGGATTCTCCAGGCAAGAACACCAGAGTGGGTTGCCATTTCCTTCTCCAATGCATGAAAGTGAAAAGTGAAAGTGAAGTCGCTCAATGGTGTCCAACTCTTAGTGATCCCATGGACTGCAGCCCACCAGGCTCCTCCGTCCATGGGATTTTCCAGGCAAGAGTACTGGAGTGGGGTGCCATTGAGAATTAGGAAACGACCCACTTAGAGGAATGAGCTCTCTCTGACAGTCTAATGCTGAGTATTTTCACCTGTGTAGGACCAATTCCAGAAAGAAAAGTCATTCTGGCTTCTGTTCCCTTTTCCCATCCCCACATTTGATTATGTTACACTAGCCCTGGGAAGTAGAAAATTTAAAAGAAAAACTAGATAGGAAGAAAAAAGATGGACTTTAGGAGACCAAAAAAAAAAAAAAAAAGTATCACTATATTAATAGAACATTGAGAGAGAAACAAATCCTTCAAAATAGCAGAGAGGACTAATGATCACGTTTGTCTTATCATCTTAACCTCACTTTGTGATCTTGAGATTCATCTTGAGGGCAAGGGCCACATCTCAAATTTTATTTCAGTTCATAGGAAAAACTCAGCATTTTACCATGGTAGATATTCATAATTTTATGTTAATATAAGTTAATATAAAATTATTTAATTTTATACTAATTTTGAAATAAAAATTTATTGAGTAATTAATGAAATATTTATCAAATGTCTGCTATGTCTCCAGTACTATTCTAAGCCAATACTGGGGAAAGAGTGGTAAACAAAGCAAAGTCTCTGCCTTCATTGATCTCAGAGTCCAGTGTAAGCTTAAAATTTTATTGACAAAAGCAGACGCACTTCTGTTTGGGCCACTGCTTTCCAATTTGATTTTTAACAGTGCATTTTTAATGTCTATATCACATTAAAATATCACATATTTTGATCATTGAGACGTTTTTGGCATCCAGTGCAAGTGCCTCATTCAGCTTACCATAGTCCCAGCCATGGTGAGAAATATCTTTGAAAAGCTGACAAAAGAAAGAAAGAAAAAGAAAATGAAGTCACTCAGCCATGCCCGACTCTGCGACCCCATGGACTGTTTGTTGCCTACCAGGTTCCTCCATCCATGGGATTTTCCAGGCAAGGGTACTGGAGTAGATTGCCATTTCCTTCTTCAGAGGATCTTCACAACCCAGGGATTGAACCCAGGTCTCCCACATTGCAGGCAAGTGCTTTTACCATCTGAGCCACTAGGGAAGCCCCCAGAGTTGACAAGATGATTATCAATTGAAAGTTGAAAATTCCTTGGGGAAGATGTGTCAAACATATTGGTTTGNTACTGGAGTAGATTGCCATTTCCTTCTTCAGAGGATCTTCACAACCCAGGGATTGAACCCAGGTCTCCCACATTGCAGGCAAGTGCTTTTACCATCTGAGCCACTAGGGAAGCCCCCAGAGTTGACAAGATGATTATCAATTGAAAGTTGAAAATTCCTTGGGGAAGATGTGTCAAACATATTGGTTTGTTCAGGCCACAAAACTACAAAATTAGCTGCAGTAGCAGTCAATGACTTGTGACTGGGCAACTTCTCAGGCAAAGAAAAGGTATTCAACAAAAGTATATTGGTGCCTACTCCCTGATAGCTCAGTTGGTAAAGAATCCACCTGCAATGCAGGAGACCTCAGTTGAATTCCTGGGTCAGGAAGAGCCCCTGAAGAAGGGATAGGCTACCCACTCCAGTATTCTTGGTTGGGCTTACCTCATGGCTCAGCTGATAAAGAATTGTCCTACAATGGGGGAGACCTGAGTTCAGGTCTTCCCAACCTTCCTGAGTTGGGAAAATCCCCTGGAGAAGGGAAAGGCTACCCTCTCCAGTATTCTGGCCTGGAGAATTCCATGAACCGTATGTTCCATGGGATGGCAAAGAGTCAGACACAATTGAGTGACTTTCACTTTCACTGTGCCAGGCAATATTTTGGGATGGATGACACTACAGTGAGCCTATTAACAGAGTTCCTGCCAACACACTGTTTAACCCTAGTTAGAGTCAAGTGTAAGGGAGTAAACAATGACAACATCCCATAAGGTATTATCAGACACTAGTAAGTGCTCTAAAGGAAGCAAAGGAGAATAATGGAATAGTCCATGAGGTGGTGTGGGGGGGGGGGGAGTGC